>JAOQMS010084309.1:0-20745 GCA_027563885.1 Erythroxylum longipes | reverse complement strand
TGATTTATATTTAAAAATTATTTATTTATATTTTTATTTGTATAGAAATATATACAAACAATTAAAGAATAATTTTTATATATTTTCTATTTTCATTAATAAAAATTTTATTAAAAAATTTCTTTTATTATTAATTATATATAATTTTTATTAATAATATACAAATATTATTATTAGAATAAGGGGAAATAATATAAAAATATTATTAATTATATACAAGAGAGTTATGGTTAGAAGAAATTATTGGTATTAAAAAAATTATTAAAGGTATATTAAATAATATGTATTTATTAGTTTACATTTTATCATAAATTTTTTCGAATAGAAGGTTTCTTATTTTTATTATTTAAGGTAGAATAGGAGGTGACGTAAAATCTTTCGCTTGAATTATTAACTCTCCGATTAAAAGGACGCTAAAAATAATATACGATCACATGTATTAAATGTGAATAAATTGTTTTTCATTTTTATTACAAAGAGTGGAAGTGGGCCATCGACCTGCCGTGCTTTTTACAGAAAACTTTAATGATTTAGCAAACTTCACATGGCTTACGTAGGCATTTGTCCTTGTTTGGAACGTGTTTTCTTACAATGTGATCGCAGGTATCTAATCTGTGTTTTGTTTGATGCCTTTTTCAAATCAGACCTCTATCTGATGAATAGAAGTTTTTAACAGTAAAACCAGAAAACGATGATATGCAAAATCCGTTAATTCTTATTCAATTCATGGTGCCCAGCTAGCCAAAGATTTGCAGTACATATGAGATATTATCACATGTGAGGTTGTTCACCAGAAAACGATGATATGCAAAATCCGTTAATTCTTATTAAATTCATGGTGCCCAGCTACCCAAAGATTTGCATTTTGGAGTACGTACGAGATGTGATCTCAACTTATAAAATAATAATAGTACATAGTATAAATAAATATGTATAAATAACAATATAAAAGTATGTAGTGTAATATATAACACAAAACATATAGAACATGATGATGATTAATAATAAAACATAAAATAAATAAATAAATAAATCTTGTTATAACAGGTTTTTTTAAAATTTACAAGTGAAAAGAAAATTTTTATTAAAATTTTAAATTTTATTAAATTTATAAATGTAAATATAAAATTAAAAAATTTAACCTTTTAATTTCATACACGCAAATTAAAAAAAATTGAGAAATGGAATTATTTAATTAATTTGTTTTCAATAATTATATGAAATAATTATCTTCAAGTAATTCTTTGGCGAGAAGAATTTATTGAAAAAACTTAAGAAAATATCTGAAAAATAATAAAAATTTATTGAAATTAACATTATAAGATAAAAATAATATAAGAGTAAGATATAGAATTATTATAAATTTAAAACAGATTTATTCAATTAAATTCTAACCCGAAAAATAAAAAAAAAAAATTTGACATAGATTTCACGTTGGTTAGATACAGAAAGTCAGATGACTGTTAGATAAACGAAACCAACCAGCCAACCCAGATTCTGAAACTCTTAGTTTTCATGTCCTAGCGTAAGGAATTGGAGGAATGATCACCTCTTAGACAGTTCATCTTCTAGCTGATTTTCGTGTAGGCAACTTGTGTATCAGGAGTGAGTGATTCCTAAGGATACAGAAAGTCAGATGACTTGTTAGATAAACGAACCAACCAGCCAACCCAGATTCTGAAACTCTTAGTGTTCATGTCCTAACGTAACGAATTGGAGGAATGTATCACTTCTACTTTTAGACAGTTCATCTTCTAGCTGATTTTCGAGTAGACAACTTGTGTATCAGGAGCGAGTGATTCCTAGAAGATAAGGATTATAAATAGATGTTTTTGTCTTTTTGGATCTCCTCATAAACTTTAATGAAATACGATTGCATAAATGAAAGGGACCACCTTTCCCTGTGGGAAAAGAAATCTAGGGATCCAACCACATTTCGGAAGCGACATAATTATAGAGCTTCCCACTTGTAAAATCTGTCAGTCAACTTCATACATTTCGATTCATTAACCGGAAACACTGTATCTGATTAACCGTTTTTACTGATATGAAAAAATTTTACAGGGGTAACTTCATGTGTTTTTTTTTAATGTTTTTTATAACTCCTGAAACCCAAAAACACCCTCTAACTAACTAAACTGTCATCAAGCAACGTCATGTACGGTAAAATCTGGGACATTACATGAATCAGAGATAAAGATTAAAGAGCTGTCCGAATATTTCCAAGAAACAAGTTGTTAGCTTTAGCAATTACCAACGTCAATTTATATTTCTAATCTTAACTTTTGGACAAATAAAAACACAACAGGAAAACCAATGGCTACAAGTACACGGCTTAGTTGCTGAGTGATCCATAGTCTGAAAGGAGTAGTAGACACTGCATACTCAAAGGAGTGTTTGATTACTAATCGACCTCTAGAACAAGAACAAGTCAGTGACACGAAAACAGGGCGTCGGAGGATCCTGAAATGACTGCCAAAGGAAATTTAGAACAAGAAATACAGAAAGTTCCTCTCTTGGCTGATGAAAGAGGAGAAGAGCAGGAGTACGAAGAGTACCCGCCAACGAGTGAAGACGGCGTAGGGAACTCTGTGGCTTCAACTTCATTTCATGACCAGCCGTTCACTGAAGTTCCAAAGACTGCCCATGAGATTAGCAAAGGTTTGATCTTTACTTCTTATTGTTCTACTCTGTTCTGTACCTTTTCAATTTATGGTGGAAGATGGAAGTTTTTGGATTGGTTTGGTGGGTTTTACTATTGGTTTTTGTTTGTTATTCGGTATATTACATGTTTTTAGTCTCCAACGAACATCAAAAAATGCAGAATTCTAGAGTTCTTTTGACTTTTCTCTGGAAAAAGCAAAATCATGCATATAGTCTTGAATCATTCGGGGGGCCAAACTTGGTCGAAGCCTTTGTCTTTCTCTATTTATACCCAATTACCTATTTCACATTCATGGATGAATAGTCGAAAGGTGATTTTTGTTTTGACAGATTCATGGGTCCAAGTATGTTTCGTCCTGACGACTGCTATAAACAGTGCTTATGTACTGGGTTATTCAGATGCGATTATGGTTCATTTGGGTTGGATAGCTGGTGTAGTTGGTATAATTGCAGGCACTGCACTTTCGTTACACGCAAGTATTCTTGTTGCCAAGATCCATGAACTTGGTGGAAAGAGGCACATCAGATACAGAGATCTTGCTGGATATATTTATGGTATGAGCTAAAGAGTGAAACAACAGAAATCATTATCATCAATACCAATTTCTCCAAGTTTCATATTGGAACAAGTTATCTTTAGTTTATGACTGTTTTATGGGGAAAACTTCGATTGCAGGTAAGAAAGGTTTCTATACCGTTTGGATACTGCAATATCTTAATCTGTTGATGTTCAACATTGGATTCATCATCCTAGGTGGTTCAGCCCTTAAGGTAAAATGAATCTACAACACCAGGCTCATTGAAGTAGTGCTTCGAGTTCTTTTTCTAATTCCATGCACTTGTGATGCAGGATGTCTATGGTCTATTCAGTGATGAGAAAGCTCTGAAGCTCTCATACTGCAATCTGATTGCAGGGCTTGTCTGTTTCTTATTTGCTATTATGGTTCCTCATTTGTCAGCTCTAGGAGCGTGGTTAGGCTTGTCAGCTGTCTTATCCTTGATATATATCGTTGTAGCGATCGCAATCTCCATCAATGACGGTGAATTCCCTGTGTTCTAACTATTTGATGCTTGTACCAATCTAATTTGGTTCTTATTATGAGTGAAAAAATTATGAATTGTAGGAATCAATGCATCAGTTAAGGACTATAGTATCCCAGGAAAATCAGTAGGAAAGATCTTTTTGACAATTGGGGCAATTTCCAACTTGTTTGTTCCATTTAATACTGGGATGATTCCTGAGATACAGGTACCTAGATCCAATTTCATCAAACTATCCATCTGTTTTTGCCTTCCATTAACATAATCTTTTTTTCTTTATTGACTTGTAACAGGCAACTCTAAGAGCTCCTGTAGTTGGGAACATGGTGAAGGCACTCTGTGTGCAGTTTACAATTGGAGATTTACCAATGTTTGCTGTTATGTTTTGTGGATATTGGGCTTATGGATCATCAACATCTTCCTATTTGCTTGATAATGCGAGTGGTCCAGTTTGGGCAAAGGCACTTGCTAATATTGCTGCATTTCTTCAATCAATCATTTCTTTTCATGTACGATATATTCGAATCTGTTATTTTTTCGTCAGAATTAGAGTACAGTTTTCTTCAAAAAATGGCTGACTCTGGTTATAATTTGTTGTAGATATTTGCATGTCCATCGTATGAGTACTTGGATACTACTTTTGGGCGTAAAGTAAGTGGTTTGAGACTTCAGAATTTGTCACTTAGAGTTGGGTTACGAGGTAGCTACTTGGCTATTATTGCGGTGATTGCAGCTCTTCTACCATTTATAGAAGCCTTCATTGGGCTCATTGGGTCTATGTGTGTCCTTCCTCTTACATTTGTTATCCCCCATCACCTGTACATGATGGCTAAGAAGAAGAAACTAAGTTCTCTGCAGAAGCTATGGCACTGGCTTAATGTCATATTCTTTGGAGTTTTATCAGTTGCTGCAACATTTGAATCTGTAAGGCTCATTGTAATAAATTCTAAAGAAAACAAAATAGTTGGAGATTGAATGATACAAAAACTTAATGGGATTCCATCGTTTTTTTCTCAAGTTTCAGTGTTTTTCTGTTTCATCATTTCAATCATTGAAGTTTGAAGGAAAAAAAAGAAGAAGGAAAGAAACAACTTCTCAACCACTTTGATGTACTAAAATTCTACTTTCTTCCACTTTTCTTGCAAACCAGCCAGTCAACCCCCCAAAATGCAACTTTCAAAATCATTTTACCTAACCAATTTGTTGTCCTGGACCGTTGATACATACAAGCCCTTCATTCAAGCTCACAAATATAATGGGTCCTCCAATATCCAATTTTAGCACAAATTAACATCTAATTAAACATGTTTAAACTCTTTGATTTAAGTAAGAGTACTTCAATATTACAGATTTAATCAGCTCTAAAAAACAACTTTGAGATGTTTCTCTTATTCCAAACCCCTTCATCAAAGCTTAAAAACATAGGTTGCAATAAGGTGGAAGGAGTTTGAATATCTAAATTGAAGTCCAAGTCAAGATGCAATTAAATTTATTTAAGTCAAAGTAATTCAATTTTTTATATAGTCAGCTCTAAAATAATTTGTCTACTCTAAAGCCAATCAAATCTGAAAAACTTAATCTCTTGACTTCACGTCAATTAAGACCTAACTTATTAAACAACTTTGGGGTTGTACATTCTTGTTATTGACTTCTGATACTAAAATTGTTGGCTCTTGGTTAGTTGGTGAAAAGCGTGAAGTAATGCTTAGTAATATGAATAAGATAAGAGAATCCAACAACAAATAAGGTGCCTCCAAAAGAAAGATGCAAAAACACCCTCTAACTAACTAAACTGTCATTAAGCAACTTCATGTACGGCAAAATCTGGGACATTACATGAAGCAGATATAAAGATTAAAGAGCTGTCCGAATATTTCCAAGAAACAAGTAGTTAGCATTGGTAATTACCAACGTGAATTTATATTTCTAATCTTATCTTTTCGAAAAATAAAAACACGACAGGAAAACCAATGGCTATAAGTACACGGCTTAGTTGCTGAGTAATCCATAGTCTGAAAAGAGTAGTAGATACTCCATACTCAAAGGAGTGTTTGATTACTAATCGACCTCTAGAACAAGAACAAGTCAGTGACACGAAAACAGGGCGTTGGAGGATCCTGAAATGACTGCCACAGGAAATTTAGACCAAGAAATACAGAAAGTTCCTCTCTTGGCTGATGAAAGAGGAGAAGAGCAGGAGTGCGAAGAGTACCCGCCAACGAGTGAAGACGGCGTAGGGAGCTCTGTGGCTTCAACTTCATTTCATGACCGGCAGTTCACTGAAGTTCCAAGGACTGCCCATGAGATTAGCAAAGGTTTGATCTTTACTTCTTATTGTTCTACTCTGTTCTGTACCTTTTCAATTTATGGTGGAAGATGGAAGTTTTCGGATTGATTTTTGTTTGTTATTCGGTATATTACATGTTTTTAGTCTCCAACGAACATCAACAAATGCAGAATTCTAGAGTTCTTTGACTTACTCTCTGGAAAAAGCAAAATATGCATATCGTCTTGAATCATTCGGCGGCCACACTTGGTCGAAACCTTTATCTTTCTCTATTTATACCCAATTACCCATTTCACCTTCATGGATGAATAGTCGAAAAGTGATTTTTGTTTTGACAGATTCATGGGTCCAAGCATGTTTCGTCCTAACGACTGGTATAAACAGTGCTTATGTACTGGGTTATTCTAATGCGATTATGGTTCATTTGGGTTGGATAGCTGGTGTCGTTGGTTTAATTGCGGCCACTGCACTTTCGTTATATGCAAGTATTCTTGTTGCCAAGATCCATGAACTTGGTGGAAAGAGGCACATCAGATACAGAGATCTTGCTGGGCATATTTATGGTATGAGCTAAAGAGTGAAACAGCAGAAATCATTATCATCAATACCAATTTCTCCAAGTTTCATACTGGAAAAAGTAATCTTTTGTTTATGATTGTTTTATGGGGGAAACTTCGATTACAGGTAAGAAAGGTTTCTATACCGTTTGGATACTGCAATACCTTCTTCTGTTCATGTTCGACATTGGATTCATCATCCTAGGTGGTTCAGCCCTTAAGGTAAAATGAATCTACAACACCTGGCTCATTGAAGTAGTGTTTCGAGTTCTTTTTCTAATTCCATGCACTTGTGATGCAGGATGTCTATGGTCTATTCAGTGATGAGAATGCTCTGAAGCTCTCATACTGCAATCTGATTGCAGGGCTTGTCTGTTTCTTATTTGCTATTATGGTTCCTCATTTGTCAGGTCTAGGAGTGTGGTTAGGCTTGTCAGCTGTCTTATCCTTGATATATATCATTGTAGCAATCGCGGTCTCCATCAATGACGGTGAATTCCCTGTGTTCTAACTGTTTGATGCTTGTACCAATCTAATTTGGTTCTTATTATGAGTGAAAAAACTATGGATTGTAGGAATCAATGCATCAGCTAGGGACTATAATATCCCAGGAACATCAGTAGGAAAGATATTTTTGACAATTGGGGCAATTTCTAACTTATTTGTTCCATTTAATACTGGGATGATTCCTGAAATACAGGTACCTTATAGATCCAAATTCATCAAACTACCCATCTGTTTATGCCTTCCATTAACATAATCTTTTTTTCTTGATTGACTTGTAACAGGCAACTATAAGAGCTCCGGTAGTTGGGAACATGGTGAAGGCACTCTGTGTGCAGTTTACAATTGGAGATTTACCACTGTTTGCTGTTATTTTTTGTGGATATTGGGCTTATGGATCATCAACATCTTCCTATTTGCTTGATAATACGAGTGGTCCAGTTTGGGCAAAGGCACTTGCTAATATTGCTGCATTTCTTCAATCAATCATTTCTTTTCATGTACGATGTATTCAATATCTGTTATTTTTTCATCAGAATTAGAATACAGTTTTCTTCAAAAAATGGCTGACTCTGGTTATAATTTTTTGTAGATATTTGCATGTCCAACGTATGAGTATTTGGATACTACTTTTGGGCCTAAAGTAAGTGGTTTGAGACTTCAGAATTTGTCTCTTAGGGTTGGGTTACGAGGTAGCTACTTGGCTGTTAGTACGGCGATTGCAGCTCTTCTACCATTTATAGAAGACTTCATTGGGCTCATTGGATCTGTATGTGTCCTTCCTCTCACATTTGTTATCCCCCATCACCTGTACATGATGGCTAAGAAGAAGAAACTAAGTTCTCTGCAGAAGCTATGGCACTGGCTTAATGTCATATTCTTTGGAGTTTTATCAGTTGCTGCAACAGTTGAATCTGTGAGGCTCATTGTAATAGATTCTAAAGATTACAAAATATTTGGAGATTGAATGATACAAAAACTTAATGGGATTCCATCGTTTTTTTCCCCAAGTTTCAGTGTTTTTCTGTTTCATCATTTCAATCATTGAAGTTTGAAGGAAACAAAGAAAGAAAGAAAGAAAGAAAACAACTTCTCAATCACTTAGATGTACTAAAATTCTACTTTCTTTCACTTTTCTTCCAAACCAGGCAGTCAACCCCCAGAATGTAACTTTCTAAATCATTTTACCTAGCCAATTTGTTGTCCTGGACCGTTGATCCATGCAAGCCCCTTCATCCAAGCTCACAAATATAATGGGTCCTCCAATATCAAATTTTAGCACAAATTAACATCTAATTAAACATGTTTAAACTCTTTGATTTAAGTAAGAGTACGTCAATATTACAGATTTAATCCGCTCTAAAAAACAACTTTGAGATGTTTCTCTTATTCCAAACCCTTCATCAAAGCGTAAAAACATAGGTTGCAATAAGGTGGAAGGAGTTTGAATATCTAAATTGAAGTCCAAGTCAAGATGCAATTAAAATTTATTTAAGTCAAAGTAATTCAATTTTTTATATAGTCAGCTCTAAAACAATTTGTCTATTCCAAGCCAATCAAATCTGAGAAACTTAATCTCTTGACTTCACGTCAATTAAGACCTAACTTTTAAACAATTTTACACTTTTAAACAACTTTGGGGTTGTTCATTCTTGTAATTGGCTTCTGACACTAAAACTGTTGGCTCTTGGTTAGCTGGTGAAATGAAAGGATGTCTTACTCACAGTGAAAACCGTGAATATGAATAGGATAAGAGAATCTAACAACAAATAAGGTGCCTCCTAGAGCAAGATGCAAACGGTTGTATTTATATCAACTTGGCTTTTGATTCGGATTGGATTCTGCTTAAAATTTTTTAATGCTTTTCTAAAAAAAAGCAGAAGCCCTTTTGAAAGAAAATATTAAGGAACAGATTATTCAATATCTCCATAGGGCAAAGAAGGATAAGAAACAATTAAAAAGAACTTTCTTTTTTATCGAGAACTCTTTCTCTTTGTAGGACTCTACCTTTTTGCCGAATTGAAAAAATTGGGTACTATATATAGCTTTGTACTAGCTAAGGCCCATACAGCTCAACAGGTCAAAGCGAGAAAGGAACTAATCTATTATCAATATATTTCTTTCGTCTTTCTTTTCTTTGTTGCTCTTCTTGTGCGAGTTAATCTCCAAGTATCTGAAACATTATATTCGACTGATTCTTGCTTCTCATGTTCTGGTGCAGCTTCAGAAAAATCATTTTGATCAAATTTCCTTTCCACCTATACTGTTGTAGTCTCTGAATTCTATTTTGAAGTGATAACATCTTCTGTTTGCTCTTGATCATTATCTTTCAAAAAAATAATATCTCTGCTGATAACAATCTTGTGGGCAGTAGGATTCCACAGATGATACCCTTTTACTATTTCAGCATATCCCAAGAAAATACATCTTCTGAATTTTGGATTCAACTTCGTAGTTTCTTGGGCATTGAACATCATATGGGCAGGACTTTCAAATATATGGAGGTTGGAATAATTGCAGTTGATGGAAATCGATTCACCATATAATAGGCGGTATTGATTTCTTTTGCCTAGAATGTCTTATCTAAGCTTGCAGTTCTTAATATTGCTCTTGTTCTTTCCAACAGAATTCTATTCATCTGCTCTGCTACTCCATTTTGTTGAGGAGTGTATGCCGTCATGAACTGTCTTTTGATGTCTTTTTGCTTGCAGAATTCATCAAATTCTTTACCAGTATATTCACCTCCATTATTTGAGCGCAAACACTTGATCTGCTTACCGTATTCGAGTTCCACTAGCGCTTTGTAAAATTTGAAAATTGGAAATACATCTACCTTCCTCTTGATAAAAAACACCTAACATCTCCTTGAATAATCATGAATGAATGATACAAAGAAATTTGCTCCTCTTAGGGACGTAACTGGTGTTTGCCATACATCAGAGTGAATCAATTCTAGAATTTTTTTTGCTTCTGAACTTTGATGTGTTGAACTTTAATCGATGTTGCTTACTCACAATGCAATGCTCACAGAAAAGTAGTGATACCTTTGTGAGACCTAGAAGTAGATTCTTCTCTGCAAGTATCTTCATTCCTTGTTCTGACATATGTCCAAGCTTTTTATGTCACGTCATTGCAGATTTGTCATCTGGACTAGTCACAGCAACGGATGCCTCTCTTTATTGCAAAGTTACTCCTATCAGCATGTACAGATTTGCAACAATCTTCTCTACTTTCATAAATACCATAGCTCCTTTAATCACTTTCATGATCTTGTTTTGAATCTCAAATCTAAAACCGAGATCATCTAGTTGCCCTACAGACAACAAATTCTTCTTCAGGCCCTCCACATGTCGCACTTTTTCAATAGTTTGAGTTGTCTCATCATACATCTTTAACTTGATGGTATCGATACCAACGATCTTCAGAGCTTGATCATTATAGCTGTACACAAATCTCCCAGAGACAGATTCATATTGATGGAATCATTCTCTTCAAGAGGTTATATAAAAAATAGCTGCTGAATCGAGAAGCCATACATCAACAAATCTTCTCTTACCTCCAATAATCGTTGTCGCTTTACAGACCAATGCACCCCCATCATCTGAAGTATTTGCCGCATTTCCTAGAGGAATGGAATCATTCTTATTCAGATTCCAGCAATCCTTCTTCAGGTACCCTTTGTTGCCATAATTGTAGTACTTGAAATTCTTCTTACTCCTGGATTTTAATCTACCATAACTATGACTCCCACTTGGGCCACGTTCTATTGATTTTCCTTTCGTCACCGCCAAAGCCTCCGCTTGTTGTGAATTTGTCAACCTATCTTCCCTACTTTTGTGCCGACTCTCTTCTTCCAGAATAGCAGCTGCAATATTGTCGAAGACTAAAGTATCT
The DNA here is from genome assembly GCA_027563885.1 of Erythroxylum longipes. Classification (NCBI taxonomy): domain Eukaryota; kingdom Viridiplantae; phylum Streptophyta; class Magnoliopsida; order Malpighiales; family Erythroxylaceae; genus Erythroxylum; species Erythroxylum longipes. The sequence continues at coordinate 9,798 of JAOQMS010084309.1, read as the reverse complement.
GTGTTGTTTGTTAAATTGATGACGAGTTGATCATACGAATCTAATAGATTTTGGAGTAGAAGTTCTGCACGTTCACTTATCTCGATTGTATGCCCCAATGATGTGAGTTGGGAAAATAGAGTATTTAATGTATTTAAGTGTTCCGTCACCAAAGTGGATTCTGCCATGCGTAAAGTGTATAGTTTCCTCTTCAGAAAAATTTTGTTGTGGAGTGATTTGGCCTCGTATGATTTTGTAAGATGATCCCAAATATTTTTTGCTGTCTTCTTCTATTCTATGCTTGACAACACTTATTAGTGCCAGATGAAGATTTGCAATAGTATTCTTATCCATCTCATTCCACTTATTATCATCTATGAATGTTGCCGCCCTTTCGCTGATGACTGCTAAACAATTATTTTTTCTCAAGATAGCCTTCATCTTCAACTTCCACAATGAGAAATTACTCCTATTGAACTTTTCAATCTCAAATTTTGCTGTCATTTCTTCTATCACGAACAGAACTTAGCTTATACTATTTTACATGAATAGTACTCGTATGTATAAATAGTACTTGTATATGTGAATAGTACCGTATATGTATGTATGAATAGTACTGTATACTTCATTACAGTAACTACACAGTTTAATGCAAAAATACATGCATGAATAGTTGTCACCTTTTGTGGTTACTGTTCAAGAACTTTCACTGTGCTCACCGAATTCCGAACGGATTACGCCAAAAAATTCGTCGTAATTTTCTCACCTCGCTTTGATACCGCTTGTTGTAAAAAAATCGATCGAATTAGAGCAGGTTCGCAACTAAATAGGATTGAGAAAATAATAATGAACAAACACACATATTTTACATGAAAAATTTCTAAATCAGGGTACAAATCACGGGCAAGGATAGAAGAATATTACTACTAAGAAAATTGGAGAATTACAAGAAAAAAAAACTATACCCACAAATGTATACATAATATTTTTGTCTCTCTTCGTTTTTTTCATCTCTCTCTCACCTTACATCTCTCTTTTTCTGCTTATGGGATTTCTACCAGCTACTCTTCATCTCCTGCCTATTTATAGACAGGAGAAGCCATTTTTTACAGGGATAAGAGGTAGCTACTTCATAGACCGTTTTTGATGTTTTACAGGCTTTGAGTAAAGTAAAAAAGAGGTATCTTGCCTTTTTTTTGTTCTTTATGAGAGCCTAAAAGAACTAAAAGAGAATTAAAAAAAGGGTCTTTTTTTTTTCAACTTTTGATTTTCATAAAGAATAAAATGAGACAAAATAGGGTCGTTTTGTTGCCTATTTTGTTCTTCATTGCATCTGTGCGTATCCTTCCTCTTACATTTGTTACCCCTCGTCACCTCTACATGATGGGTAAGAAAGAGAAACTAAGTTCTCTGCAGAAGCTATGGCATTGGCTTAATGTCATGTTCTTTGGAGTTTTATCAGTTGCCGCAACAGTTGAATCTGTGAGGCATTTTAAAGATTACAAAATATTTGGAGATTGAGTGACGCAAAAATTTAATGGGATTCAATCATTTTCTGATCTCAAATTCCAAAGTTTCACGGTTTTTATGTCTCATCGTTGCAGTAATTGAAGTTTGACGAAAGAAAACAACTTCTCAACCACTTTGATGTACTAAAAATTCTACTTTTCTTGCACTTTTCTTCAAAATCAACTACTCAACCCCCAAAATCTAACTTGCAGAATCATTTTACCTAACCAAGACCGTTGATATTAAATTAATTATGTCCATACAAGCCCTTCAACCAAGCTCAGGAATATAACAGATCCATCAGGCTCCAATTTCTAAATTTGAGCATAAATTAACATCCAATTAAATATATTTTATCTCCTGATTTAAGTATGAATAATTCAATATTTCATATTTGGTCAGTTCTAAAAAGCATTTTTGAGAAGTTTCTTATATTCTAAACCGTTCATCAAAGCTCAGAAATATGTTACCACAGAGTGAATAAATTTGAATATCTAAATTTTCAATTAAATATATTTTAACCCAATCGATTTAAGTCCAAGTAATTCAATTATTCTTATGGTCAGCTTTAAAAAAATTGTCTATTTCAAAGCCAATTAAATTTAAAACTAAACTTAGACTAGTCAAACCTAATCTCTTGATTTCATGTCAAGTGATTAAAAGCTAACTTTTAAACAACTTTTGGGGTTGTACATTCTTCTAATTGTACTTAATATCCTATTGGTTAGCTGGTGATGGGATGTCTTACTCGCAAATCGCGATGAATAAGAAAAAAGTAATGGTTAGTAATATGAATATGAAAAGACAGTCTAACAAGAAGTAAGCCGCCTTCAAGAAGGATTAGGCACCTCCATACCAACGGTTGTGACTTGGCTTTTGATTCATGTTGAATCTTTTTATTTTTTTTAAAATTTGAGTTTAACTTGAAATTTGGTTAAATTTAAATTATTATGCTTATACTTAAATTTAATTGAGTTTTGCGGCTTTATGGATTTTCAATTTTTTTATAATAAGTTAATTTTAAACTAAACTTGATCAAAGCTAATGTTACGAATACCGTACTAGATTTGGTATCAGATTAGGTTCTGATACGGTACTATATCAGTACCGATCAATACCGGATACCGTTTTTGGTAATTTTTCAATATTTTATAAAAATTACAAAATAGTCTATTATCATATTGAATAGATGTACCGTATATTTTTAACCTTGTCTCTAAAATCAAAATAATAAATAGTAATCACAATTAATATGAAATAACAATAATTTTCAGATATTTCACATATAAATAATAACCACAATTTATATGAAAAAAGAGAATCATTATCATACAAATATAAAATTAAGAACAATATAAAGTATTTAAAATATTACAATTACAATTTTCATTATATAATAAATAATAATTACATTAAAATGTCCAATAAAAAGAATAATAATTATTCTTAACTCTCAAATTATTATAATTTACAACAAGAATTCATGACGGAATTTTAATATCGGGTACTGTTTCAGACAATTTTTAAAATTGATAAAATAGTTCTTGGTTTTTTTAAACATTGCAAAATAGTCTCCAAATTTTTAAAAAATTTCTTCAATATATTGTAGAAAAGAATTTTTATTTTATAACTTATTCATAATTTTTTTTTGATTTATATGATAAAGCTTATATATGTTCATTTTTATTTTTGATTTTGATTTTTTATAAATAAATTAAGTGAATTTATATGTGTACAAAAAAATTTTGAGAAAAAAGTTTTCATTTAGATGCAAATTGTAAAAATATTATAAAAATAATATCATTCGTATAATAATATACAAAATAATATTTGATAATTGAATTATTTAATAAATTACTAATTAAGCATTAAATGAGAAATAAATTGGCTGAATGAGTTTTCAATATACTAATAATATTTTTACTCTTAAAGAAACTATATTTTTGTTGTCAATAGAATTTTATTTCTAACATTATTACTTACTAAAATTTGATTTATTTTCTTTTTTGTTCATTTAAAATTTAAAAATACAAAAGGCTTATTAACCTTATTTTACAAAAGGATAATTTTAGGATAAATTAGATTTTAAATTCAAATTTTTGTCTAATTTTATAATATTAACTAGAATTATCAAAAATATTCATAACCCTAGAGATATGAATTACTATATAAATATAAATGGGCTCATTTATAATTTTATACTACATTTACATAATTTAAATAATTAAATAAATAAGGAAAGCTTCTAGCATGAGAGGACATTGCTTTATCTTTTGTTCTCTATCTTTTCAAGTTCCACCGACTATCTTCTATTCAAATTCTGGCATTTTCTTTGTTCTCTCTCTTTCCTTTCACCGACTTTCTTCTATTTACATTCTTTTCTGACGTTTTCTTTTTCTTTGTTGTGTTTTTGTGTCTTAGCTTTCATTCTTTTGGGTCAAGGTCAGTTATAAAGAAAAAAGTTTGATTTTACGTATGAAGTTCAGATTTATAACAGGAACTAGTGGTGATTGTGGAGGCTTTTGTGATTAGCTTAGGTGTTGGCTACGTGAGGAAGAGATGATCGCGGAATAGTGGTTAGTGACAGCAACACGTGAAGCAATAAGGGAGAGACGGTGGTGGCTGGTACGGTACCTTCCGATTGGTACGGTACGAAAATCTTAACTTAGATCAAACCTTTTGAATTTAAAATTTGAATTTTTTTAAAATTAGAAATCATGAAAAGAATAGAAATTAACGAATAATTTAAAGAAAGCTCGTAAAATTTTAAGAATCTAAAATTCAAAAGAGTTAGAGATTATGCCAAATTAAAAGGATGAAATGCGGATGTGGTGTTAATGGAATTGGGTTCTAAATGAGGCATCAGATCCTTTGTCTCATTTAACCTGTTTCAACCTTATTTTCTCTCAAAACAACATACTAAAAGCAAGAAAGTGCTTCTACGGTAAAATTTTTACTTTCTATTAATAATCTTCTGATAATTATTATTTTCCATTATACCCTCAACTAATAGAAAGCAAGTCCAACGTATCGTCTTTTTCATTTATATTTTCTTATTTTAATTTAATATTTTATTATTTATAATTTTAAATTTATATGACTAATAATATATTTTTTATGAAATATTTTATTTACTAAATTTATTTTATTTATATTTATTATTTTAATTTAATATTTAATATTTATAATTTTAAATTTATATGAACAATAATATATTTTTAAATTATTTATACAACAATTGATAGTTTATTAAATCAATGGTTTTAGTCATTTTATCTCTTTTCAGCAACAGCAATCGCACTTATCAAACACCTATTTTCATGTTTTAACAGTTACTAAAACAACAATCCCAAACATATAAGAGAATAAGTACTTATCATTTCAACAAGTTGATTTCAGCAGGTTATCAACCACCACTGCTCTCCTAAACCAAGCATGAATCTACGATGGATTGGAGAGAGCAAGTCAAAATAGAGAGATTAAAGAATGGGTCAAAGTTGCAACAATAAGAGTAGGTTGGAGAGGGAAAATTGTGTTTAAAATCTACTTTATTGGTTGATTATTGAATGAAATTGGTTAACTAATTTGATGTTTCGGTAAACTAACATATCGACCAATAAGTTATAAGTTGACAAATTGATGGTACACAATTGTTATATTTTTCTAAAGATACTAATGTGACCTAAAGTCAAACAATTTGATCCAATTAACCTCCAAATTAATACTAAATGCACTAAACCAATTAATAATTCAAAGAAACGTCAGTCGTCAATAAATTGAAGTACTAATTTAAATAAAATTTCCATCAATCATGCCTAATTCTATCGTAATTATATAAAATCTATCCTTATTCATTATTTTAATGAATATATCAATTAATTAAGATAATGTATCGACTAATTTTGTCTCAATATCTCTATTTTGTAGGTCATTTCTAATGAAATGATTTTAATTTCTATATGCTAATTAGATTATTAAATCATCGGTACTTCCGTATAGTGTTATCTCTTTAATTTTTTATTAATTAAGGTTGAAAACCCTTGGTTACGGCTTACCAAACCTTACAGAGTAACTCTTATAAATATAATCCCTTTTTATTGTAAATTTAGACCTTGCATAATTTGTGATGAAACCCATATACATTTTCCAAAGTTTAAGGTGTTATAATTCATCTCACTAGTGACCTCTTTACATCATATTCTTGGTATTTTACCTATACTGAAGCACTATTCTCATTATGATTACCTTACCAAATATCCTGTTAGCCTCGCTCTGTACCCAAAATAGTAAAACTTATCTTTGAGTTAGATAGTAAGGAATTTCTCAAAAAGGCTCACTTAAACTTAATTAGTGAAGAATCATAATGGCATAATTAGCTCGCTCTTGGTTCTTAAAATGAAATAATGGAACTTTTTCTATTACAAGAACTACTACCTATACTGTATCCTATCTTTATTAAGTATGCAAACCTTCTGTTACTTAATCTATAACTGTTCTTTTCTTCTTCTTAATTGTGACAATTTAAACAAGCTGTGTTTTGAGGTATTTTCGGCATATTTTCTTTTATTTGCGTTAGCATAAAAATATATTCTGTTTAGAGACAGATCACAGGTTTATTGTTGGTATTAACCTTACAATAAAGAAAGAATAAAGGAGTAATATAAAGAATTAATCTAAATTTAAACAGATTTATTCGACTCATTCTTTTTTTTTTTTACCTGCAGAAACTCAGATGACTGTTAGATACACGAAACAAACCAGCCAAGATTATGAAACTCATAGTGTTCATGTCCTAACCTAACGAGTTGGGGGCATGATCACATCTACTTTTAGACAGTTCATCATATAGCTGATGTGTGTGTAAACAAAACGTCGGCAACAAATATAACATAACGGTATCCGATAAGCACAATTTGTGAGCAACTTCAAAACAAGAGTAATTGTTCCCAAAAAGATACAAGAACATCCGCCACCATCCAGTAAAAATCTTGCTAAAATATAAAGTCTAAAGAGATTCTATATTATGCAGTCTTGCTCTTAATTGATAGAGAGGTTATTTCTGATAAATCTATATGACGAAGAGAATATATATATATGCAATAGACCTATCAGATAATAATAATAATAATAATAATAATAATAATAATAATAATAATAATAATAATAATAATAATAATAATAATAACTATAATTATCTAAATTTGTATAAATAAAATATATAATAAGTAATAAAATAAACAATACAATAAATATAAAACAAGGTAAAAAATCAAAATAAAAGATGAAACAAGTAAATAAATACACAGGAAAGAAGTACAGCAAAGGATACTGCTTTGATATTTTGATCGAGGATGGTATATATCGTCACATCTTGGGTAGTAAATCTTGACAGTGTAACAAATTTAGTGGCTCATGTCACTTATGACTTTTAGTCAAATGGAAAGAGCTCAAGATTATAATTATTAGGTCTCACAGAGTTGGACTTAAATGGGTCCAAAACTCTTTCCCTCTCTCTTTTAACCAACCCATTTTCTACGCAATCATATATAAAGGAAGTCTTATGTTTGTGTTGAAAATAACATTGTTTTCTAAAGACGTAAGGGTATTGTTTATGAACCATTGAAGAGACAAATCAAAGAATCGAAAGGCATAGAGGGAATAAATTCTTATCAAGAACTTTGCAAAGACATGGATTCAGGTTTGTCTTTGTTTATTCATCGATCCATAAACGTTTCTATTTACAGACAATGCTTAAACGTGGGATATCCGACTGACCTACGGGAAGACGTGGCTATCCACAGTAATAAAGCCTCAGACATCTCCCAAATTCATAGTTTTTGTACTTTTCAAGCATAGCTGCCATTCTTTTGCTAGTCAATACGTATTGAGCATGAATCAGACCGTAAAACAATTGGGCAGTTGATTCAACTAATTCATTCTATATTTTTGCTCCTCTGTAAACATATCGCCATAAGAGGATTCGACATGTTTATGTCTTTGTGGATCTATTAAAAGAATAATTGAACGAAATTATTGATTAATATCATGATTAATCAATACAATTAATCTAACCCTAGAATTGAAACATATTAAATTCAATAATTGTATGGACAAATACCTAGAAATTGTAGAACAATTGAATCTATTGATATTTTCTATGAAGCGAAGTGACAGAGACATAAAGGATTGACTACTGTTATTCCAAACCTGATTAAAAAACCTGTACAGTTCTCAATGGGGTGACTGTATTTAAAGTTAGCTAGCAGTAGGGCCTTCTGTGCACTACAAAACATGAGCCAAGCCTACCCATCATAGGAAGCCCATGAACACAGGCTCAATGAAACGTTAAAGAGAGAATTAACAAGCCCAATTATATTGACATCAAATTAATCAGGATTTGTACAAAATTATGTTTATTATGCTAGTCCATAAAAAAATGACAAAATTCTATCATTCTTCCACTTGGACAGTATAACTAACATCAACGAACAACAGAAACAAATCCCCAGATTAATTTAACAATATGTGGCAATAATAGGATGTCAAAGTAGAGCCAACAATCTCTCAATTATAAGTCCATAATGAGGTTGCAAGTATCTCAACAGTATAGAAATCAGACCCGATAGGAGTACTGATAGCATATATGCAAGATATTTATACCTCAATGACTTAAACAGAATGTGTCATAAGGAAATGCACACAAAATGGTGATCCGTTTGAGCAATTCCAAACAAAATGGCCTAAGCATCTACCCAAGATGCCAACTGAGATTTAACAAAATATCTCAAAACAACATAATGAGACTGGGTACAAAATGTCTCTAACAGAATGCCATATATATATACAAACATTTAAATGTATCTGTGCAGTATATTAATAAAGTATATGCAATAACAATAATAGACCCATATGGTTTACATAAAGTCTCTAGACTGAATAACAAAATAGTCAAATACAATGTTGCTATAAAAAATAACATAAAAGGCAGTCTCCCACTAATCCAAGGCATCAAAAGATCTAAAAAGACAAACCAAGAACACCACGAGATCTATTACGGTGAATTTCAATGTCCAGAACAAAAGAAACATCACCAAGATCTTTCATATCAAAATGAGCCGTCAACATTTGTTTAGTCTCAAAAAGAAAATCTAGATCATTACTGGCTAAAAGAATATCATCAACATATAAGACAAGAATAATGAACTTTCTCCCACTATTTTTCAAGTAAATGCATTGATCAACAACATTTTCTTTGAATCCAAGGGAGCAAACTATTTGGTCAAACTTCAAGTACCATTGTCTGGAGGCTTGTTTCAGCCCATAAATGGATTTTCTCAATTTGCATACCATGTGCTCCTTACCTTTCTCAACAAAACCAGCAGGCTGATTCATGAATACATCTTCATACAAATCATCATTTAGGAAAGTAGTTTTCACATCCAATAGATGGAGCTCCAAATCAAAGTGAGCTACCAAAGCCGTCACAATATGTAATGAATCTTTAGTTGAGACTGGAGAAAAAGTCTCACTATAGTCTATACCTTCCCTCTGGTTATACCCTTTTGCAACAAGTCTGGCTTTGTACCTTTTTATCTCACCTCTAACATCACGTTTAGTCTTAAAGATCCATTTACATCCAACAGTTTTACAACCACTGGGTAATTCCACCAAATCCCACATGCCATTCATACTCATAGAAGATAACTCATCTTCTATGGTTGCCAACCATTGTGAACTACGAGGATAAGAAATGGCATCCTGAAAAGAAATAGGATCTTAGTCTTCAACTAAATTGAATTCATGCTCCTCCAAGTAAACATAATAGTCTTAAAATTTAGAAGACTCAGTGAATCTAGGAATCCTTTCAGATCTCCTAGGTGGAACTACAACCACGTCTGGGACTTGAGTATCAATGCCAACCTATTAAGGAATATCAACATCATTTACTGGATCAACAACATCATCATGAATCAGAGGAGACTGAATTGCCTCAGGATGAAATATAACAGTTGTAGGAACAACAACACGATCCTCTCTGAAATCAACAACATGAGACTCATGTTTTTCATTATGTTCGATGTCCCCTTCAAAATAAACAACCCGATCTGATTCAATGACTCTAGTAATGTGATTGGTACAATAGAATCTTTAACCTCTTGAGCCAGTATAATAACCAATAAAGTAACTTGAAATAGTTTTAGGATCAAGCTTCTTCAGCTGAGGATTATAAATCCTTACCTCAGCCTTACAACCCTAAACATAGAAATGCTTCAAACTGGGCTTCTTTCCTGATATAAGCTCAAAAGGAGT
>JAOQMS010084289.1:0-20746 GCA_027563885.1 Erythroxylum longipes | reverse complement strand
AATTAATCACCTACAATTGATTTCAAACTGATTCCACATACAGTAAATACTTTCACTATTACAAGAAAACATAAAAAACTCATCAATAAATATACGAATATTCTTCTAAACAATAACACAAATTCAAGACCCCTTTTGTATTAACAATAAATCCAACGATTTAATAATCGTATTATTAAAGTAAGATATATGGTAATTATTAGTTAGTTGCACGACTAACCTGAATTGATGAACAACTTCAATTACAACAAAGAAAGATCGAAGACGCTCTTCCACACAATACAGTACCGGTAAAAAATAATATGAAACATTTAATCTAATACACTTGTAGTAATATAACATCATCAATTAGTGTTAAAAAAGTACAAAATATTCAATAATTGTTGTACTAACTCACAGCAGAATCACAAAAGCATCATATCGTATTATTAAAGAAATAATAATAATAATAATAATTAAAAAAAATGATACAACTAATAAATTTAATCATAATAAAATTAATTATAAGTAGAAAATTATTTATAATAATAATAATAAATTAAATATGAATAATAAATTTAATAATAATACGAATAAAAATAATAATAAATCATATAAGAATCATTATTAAAATAATTATAATAAAAAACTATTCATAAATTGAATTTCTCCAACAAATTTAATTTAATTTAATTATTATTATTTTTTATTATTATATTTATTATATTTATTATTATTATTATTAATGTTCGACTTATTATTAATTTTATTATTATAACATTTATTATTTGTATCAATTATATGATATATAATAATAATAATAATAATAATAATAATAATAATAATAATAATAATAATAATAATAATAGTAATAGTAATAGTAATAGTAATAGTAATAATAATAATAATATGATTAAGGAATTTAATAATAATAATAATAAATATATTTAATAAATTTAATAGTAATAAGAATAATAATAAATAGAAAATTAAAGATAATACTAATAATTAATTTCAATATGAATAATAAATTTATTAATAATAACAAGGAAATTAAAAATAATAAGGAATTTAATAATAATAATAATAATAGTAACAACATTAATAATCACAATAAGGATATTTTCGTCTTTTTGTTACTTATTCCTTTGTCATTCCAAGTTTATATTTTTAAACTAAATACTGGTATAAAAATTCTTCATCTATTCCATTCCTTGAATCAAATAAAGTAATACTCATTCTATTCTATTCCTTATCATTTCTATTCCTAAGAATAACTATTATATTCCTAGTCTATTCCATTCCTTGAACTAAACATCCCAAAAAGGGTATTAAAGGAGTAAAGTAAGACCAATTGCTTCCTTCTTTCAATATAAACATGAGAGTGAAACAAAAGTAGAAAAACAAAAGAAGAAAGAGTGAAGTTTTAGCCAAGGAGAGAAGAAGGAGAGTGCAATTGATTTTGGATGGGTTTTGGAGCATGATTTGAAGATAGCTTGATCAAGACTAAGTATTCTTCAATTGTTTGAAAGATTGAAAGAAAGTGGTAATAACCAAAACTTCTAGTTTTGGGCTGTTAAGTGGGATAGATTCATGTCAGATCAACGATGATTTTTGACTTGCCACTGATCAGATAATAAGTTTAAAAGCATTTAAGGGTTGAATATGATAAGAGAAAGAGTTACGTTTAGTGAAATTTGTCCTTAGTTCTCGGTTCACTTGAACAAGTCCTATTGTTTTTACCATAATTCGACATATAGACATCCAAATTGGGTGATTTCAATTGGATCTGAAACCTAAGACATAGTACCAAAAATCTCTAGAAGATACCTAGACTGAATTATGGACATATTTCATCATTTAGAAGCCCAAATGGCTGGATTTTTTATTTTATGGAAACTGTAGATATAGGGAAACAAATTTCTAAAAATCGAATTTAAACGTTTACTATAAGAAAAGTAAGGAACAAGTAGAGGTATGTGTTAGAATCCAATCAAGATCAAATCATGGATGCAACAAAAAACAAAACTTTTTACAGATTCCAAGTAGATCTCGATAATTGAATAAACTTGAATAAAATGAAAACGAATTAAAAATTATACCTTGTTCATCTTCCTATTGAAAAATCTATTGAAACCTTTTCCGATTAATCAATCACGAGTTGTTCAATTGTCTAGCCTCTAATGGTATCCACAGAGCAATTCTTAATACTGATTTTGAGAGGAAGAAGACAAAAGTGCTAGCTTCTATAATGTTCTTCCCTTTTTAAATAGAAAAATCATAAGAATCTTTAATTAAAATTAAATTTCTTTAATTATAATTAAAATCAAATTCTAATTCTAATTCTAATTAATTTAATTTTAATAAAATCAAATATCTTATATTTGATCCCTAAAGTTTCTCAAACTTTATAATTAAGTCCAACTTAATTAAATTGATTATTCTTCCATAAATTGTTCTTTGATGTATGACCCGTTAAGTTCCTAATAAATTGGCAATGATTATAAATTATAATTCTAATTCACAATTAAAATTAGGCAAACAATTAAACAATTCATAATCATAAATCATGATTGATGTCTAGCAATATGTCATGATTACCTAAATATTAGGAACGTCAAAGTGATTGATTTAACCTATCCATGCATGACTATGAAGTATAATTTAATCCTTTCGTCATTCCATATTCTAATTGGACAGAGTATGGATACAATGTCTACTCTTATTATCCAATCATGTTCGTTCTTGCTAATTAGTAATTGATTTATAATTGAAATTTGAAAATACCTTTTCAAATGTCAATTCACTTTGGCTAGAGAATTCTATAAATTATTACTAATCAAGAACAGTAGAATATTCTCTCTAATTACTTTAGAGTGACAAATTCCATATATACTTACTCCATTATCTACATATGGTTCATACTGTATCGAATTAAACCCGACTGAATTATCCTAGGACGATTCATAAGTAGCATCAAAACAAAACAATCCCTATATGAGATACCTTGGTAATCTCAAGTCTGAGGATCAACTATACAACAATCATTATGAGATAATCCATAGATACATAAGTAATATTCTATCTAAAATTCTCATAATCGGGTCGGTTCAGTGACATTCTCTAATAATCACCCACATATTAGTTTAAGTATCTCTATACTTTAATTTATGAGATCAATTACTTTCTTCATAAGAAAGAAACATAATGTGTGCTAGTTTTACCATTTCAACAATATCCTGTCTTGATCAAACTACAACTAAGAACATTTAGGAATAATACATAAGTATAAATTAAATATCATAATTATGATCTCATCATAATTTCAATTACACTGTAATTATTCCAAGGATTTACCTTTAGTATTAAAACAAAAATATTAATTAAATAAATACATAAAGATAAATAAAGCCTTTTCATTAATTCAAAATAATGTCATACATTAATTTGAATCCAATTGGTTGGCTGTATAGGCATAAACTAACAATCTCCCACTCGCACTAAAGGCAATCCCCAATGAATCTGATACCATATCCATTCATATGTCGATCATGTCTCTTTTGACACAATGGCATAGTAAGAGGATCTACGAGATTCTCTTATGTGGGAACTTGGTCCAATGTTATATCTTTCCGGTCACTATCTCCCTGATCAAGTGAAATTTCCTAAGTACACGTTTGGACCATTGATGAGTCCTGGGTTCCTTTGCTTGTACAATAGCACCGTTGTTGTCATAATACAATGCTATAGGCTCAACAATGCTATGAACCACTCCAAGTTTAGTGATGAACTTCTTGATCCAAACTGCTTCCATTGCCGCCTCTGACACTGAAATGTACCCTGCTTCGGTCATTAAATCTACAATGGTTGGTTGTTTGGAACTGCACCACCATTTAGAATGAATATGTACCCTGACTATGATTGAGAGTTGTTACTTGCATTATCTTTTAGGGTTTAATTTGTTATGTATTAAGTGTTAATTTGAGTGTTTAGGTTTTAATTGTGTTACTTTATGTGTTTAAGTGTTTTTATGGGTCAGTATAAGTCTTTGAGCTTAAATGTTATGTGTTTTAAGGTACCTTGATGTGTTTGTTAGTGTTTTAGGATAAACGGAAAAGAATGAAGAAGTTTCAAGGAGTTTTAGCCAAAACCATGGCCCACGATCGTGGCACAATCGTGACAGAAAGAGGTGAGCCAACAAGACCCAAGCCACGATCGTGCACTTTGAGCCACGATTGTGATAAAGAGGGTTAAGCACTGGCCACGATCATGGAAAGCAGGGCCACAATCATGGCTTACGTCGGACAGACATGAAAACAGATGAAAACGTTAAATTTTGCAGGACTTTTCAGACCATTTCGACCCCGAATCGACCCTAAGGCTTCCAAGATATAAATAGAAGATTAAAAGATAGAAGAAGCAGCTTTTGAAGCCTTTTTGCATTACTCAAATCCAAAACCTTAGAGAGCATATTGAGAGATTTTAGGAAGGAGACAAAGGAAGAGAGTCACATAGAAGAAGCTTAACACGACGTATTTCCCGGAACAGGTGGTTTCTTGTCGTCGCTGCCTCCATTAGTCCATTCTGATAGTATTTTCATCTTCATTTCAATTTTATTGATGAATAGAATTGGGATAATTGTTGAGAATAGTTGTTGTTGAATGTCAATTTTTATCTAAACTCATCTTCAGTATTTTGATCTTTGAGATTAATAAAGTTTGATTTATTGTGTTTTCATTGAATTTATTTGTGATTCAATATCTATGCTTAGTAATTCGGTAATAAACTGAGAGGGTGAATTAAGTGAATATCATCAAATTAGGCTAACAAGAGTTAAGTAGTTTAATATATAAGAATTGAATCAAATTGGTGAAATCGTGTAACGAGAGATCGAGCATAGGTTTCCAGTAAGTTATTCAGATTTATTACAAAATTTAGTCAAGTCTTAGATTTTTAGATTAGAATAGCCCTCCTCGTGGGAATGATACCATAGGTACTACACGAACGAATCGTGCGCTTGCGAAAATATTGAGGTTAAAAATATCAAAACTTTTTCATAACTTAAAAACCCCTGATTAGTGATTTACTATTATCGTGATCTAACATGAAACTAGCATCCGAATATCCTTGAACTCTCAGTTCATTTCCTCTATAAACCAAGAAAATATCTTTAGTTCTTCTCAAGTACTTTAAGATATTTTTCATAGCTGTCCAGTGACCCTTACCAAGATTAGACTAAAACCTGCTCGTTATGCTCAAAGTATAAGAAACATTTGGTCCAGTACATAGCATCACGTATATGATTGATCCAATTGCCAAAGCATATGGAATACAATCCATTTTATCTCTCTCCTCTTGTATCTTTGGACACATACTCTGTGAGAGAGAAAACCCATGCGATATAGGTAAGAATCCCCTCTTGGAATTCTTCATGCTAAACCTCTTTAGCACTTTATCTATGTAAGTGGATTGGGATAATCCAAGCAACCTTTTTGATCTATCTCTATAAATCTTTATTCTCAGCATATAGGCTGCTTCTCCTATATCTTTCATAGAGAAGTTCTTGGATAACCAGATCTTTACAGACTATAGCATAGGTATGTTGTTTCCAATTAGCAATATTTCATCTACATATAGTACCAAGAAAATGACTATACTCCCACTAACCTTCTTAGAGATACATGGTTCATCAATATTTTTGATAAAATCAAGCTCTTTGATTGTTTCATCAAAATGAATGTTCCAACTCCGTGACGCTTGCTTAAGTCCATATACACATCCTCAAAACCTTCAGTTTGTATCATATACACATCCTCAGTAAATTCCTATTGAGAAATGCAGTTTTGACATTCATCTACTAAATGTCATAATCATGATATTCTGCTATGGCTAACAAGATCCTGATGGATTTTTGCATAGTTACTAGTGAAAAGATTTCATCAAAATCAACTCCTTGTTTTTGTTTGTAACCTTTAACCACTAACCTTGCTTTATATGTATGTACATTACCATCTATGTCAGTTTTTGTCTTAAAATCCAACTTTCATCTAATAGGTACAATACTAGTAGGTGCATCAACCAAAGTCCATACTTGGTTAGTGTACATAGATTCCATTTCAGATCTCATAACTTCTTGCCATTGTAAAGATTCAATATCAGACATTGCTTCTTTAAAAGTAGTAGGCTCATCATGTACGAGTGACACATTACCCTTTCCTCGCTCAATATGTAAATCTAATCTAGTGGGAGGATGACGTATCTTACTAGTTCGTTGCAGGCTATATGTCTTTTGAACTCTCGATTGTACATCATATGTATCAACTTGAGCTTCTTGTTCTATTTCGATGTGAGTTTGTGGCTCTTGAACTTCTCTAAGTTCAATCTTACTCATACTACTTTCTTTGAAAATAAATTCTCTTTCTAAGAATGTAGTATGACTTGAAACAAACACCTTTTGCTCAATAGGATGATAAAATTGATAACCAAACTCTCTTTCAGATAACCCACAAATTTGCATTTATCTGATTTAGCTTGAAGCTTACCAGATATAGCACGCTTCACATAAGCATCATATATCCCTAAAGGACATTGGAAGGACTGAATGACTCATTATGGAAAGTATCTAATAAAGTACGATTTCTCCTATCAGTAACTCCATTATGTTATGGATTTGTAGGAGGAGACCATTATGAGAGAATCCCATTCTCTTTAAGTAACCAAGAATCTCTTGGTCTAAGTGTTCGCCATCTTGATCTACTCTAAATGTCTTAATACTTTTTCCAGTTTGTTTCTCTATCTTTAGTCTAAATTCTTTGAACTTTTTAAATGATTCAGACTTTTGTTTCATCAAATACACATAACCATATTTAGAATGGTCATTTGTGAAAGTAATGAAATATGAGAATCCACCTCTAGCATTTATGGACATAGTGTAGTATATCGTTTTCCCATACTGAGGGTTAGAATCCTAGATTATTGTATATGAGAAATATCATTGAGAAAATAGGAAATGCATTACATTTACATGCATATCACTAGCATAAGCATATACACATATGATTATTGACTTTCGTACACATTGCAAAAACTATACTTGCACTGAATTGACATATTCTGAGGTATAAATGATTTTTAAATGATTATGATGTGAATTATGAATTATTATGTTGTGAATTCTAATTTGGTAAATTATAATTATTAATTCAGAATTTTTAGTGGAATTTGAGATATTTATAAAATTATGTGAATTTTTGGACTAGGAAAAATGCTAAGTGGCAAGACAAATTGATAAATGGTAGTAAAAAAAGTGACGAAAGGCAATAGAAATAATTGACACATGGATTTAGGATTTATTGACAAGTGGCATAGAAAATTGGGTGAAACTTTGACTAGAAATTGAGAGATAAATAGACTAGTTATTAAAAGAACAAAGTGGAGCCATAAGAATAAGACATGTGGTAAGTGATAAGTGTCATGCCACTTGCCACACATCTATCCCACAATATTTTCACTTGAAAAACAACCATCTTCATTTTGTCTTTCTTTTTTACTAAACACTCTGATCTTGTTCATTTTCTTCTCCATCTTACGACACTCTCATCCTCACCTTCATCATGTTAGGTTCTTGCTATCTTTCACTTTGTTTCTTCAAGATCCTTGTTATCTCTTCATCTTATTACAAAAAAGACCTAATCTATTTCACCCTTAAATAATGATGATCGCGTAATGCTTGAGAGCTAGGTTTTACATGATTTGAAGAAGTTTTAAGCTAAAACAAGTAAGTATATTAAGGATCTTTATTGGTTTTTAGTAAAAGTATTTATGATGATCTTTTAAGGATAGATTGATGTGTTAGAGGAGTTTAATATATGCTGAAACGTGGATGAAGGAATGGGTTTATTGATATCTTGTTTTTTTGTATTTGTTGAGTAATAAATTGTGAATTGTTATAGGTAGATTTTTGAGGTAGAATGATCATGATAATGGTGTTGAAAGAGTGCAGAAATTTGTATGAAGAAATGAAGGTGGTCATGTTCTGTTTTGTACAAATTATGAATAATAGTTTAGGTAATGCTTGAGAGCTAGGTTTTACATGATTTGAAGAAGTTTTGAGCTAAAACAAGTAAATATATTAAGGATCATTATGGGTTGTTTAATAAAAGTATTTATGATGATCTTTAGGGATAGATTGATGTGTTAATGGAGTTGAATATATGCTGAAATGTGGATGAAGGAATGAGTATATTGATGTCCTGTTTTGTGTATTTGTTGAGTAATAAATTGTGAAATGTTATAGGGAGATTTTTGAGGTAGAATGATCATGATAATGGTGTTGAAAGAGTACAGAAATTTTTATGATGAAATGAAGGTGGTCATGTTATGTTTTGTATAAATGATGAAAAATAGTTTAGGTATTGTTATATGAAAGCTTTTAAGATGCAATTGAGGAGAGAATGAAGATGAAATAAAGAAGAAATGATGAACTATTAAAGAAGAAATTATTAACTATGCATGAGATGCGTTGGATGTATTATGAAATAGTTAAAATCTAGAGAAAAGTTATGAATGCATGTATGATAGGATTAAGTGAATGGTAATGAATTAATTGAGTAAAGTTTTGTGAGATTTAATGTAACCAACATGGTAATTAGATCAACATGAAATAAGGTTGCATAAAAGAGCATAAATTCTGGAAAACTTGAAGGGTAAATGATGTTTTAAGTATATGGAATTTATGCAGAAAAGAAGGAGATAAGGCAGAGCATAATCATGGCATACTCCCCACGATCGTGGCTTAGTTACTTGGGTTCTGTCATGATCGCGGCAGAGTCCCCTTGATCATGGCCTATAGTTCAAGCTTTTGTCACGATTATAGGAAGATCCACCACGATTATGGGTAAGCATAAAAGTGAAATGTTATCTTTTAAGTGATGTTTGACACAACTAATGATAAGGTACTTTCCTATAATGCATTTAGGCTTGACTGAGGCTTGAAATGAACCTAGTTTGAGGTTAAATAAGTGATTAAATGTTTAATATGTTTAAGTGGATAATTGAGGTATAAACCTAAGTGTAAACTATCCATATCCAAGTGATAATGTTTGAATGATCAATACTTATGATTTAGGGACACATACCCGAGAAAGTCATTGAGTATGTGTATGATTGAATACTAATATGATTGAGCAATTTAGTAATGTCTAAATGTGTGTGTGTTGTATGGTATAGAAGCACATATAGAATGCCAACATCTAGACATTGTCGGGACATCGAGGTAATAGCGATCTGGAGCTTACTATTAGTAACCTAGATGTTCTAACTAGGATTGTTTGTAATTGCTTAAATTCCAATTATTGAACTAATACCTATATGAATGTGATAATTCTAGAAATTAATAGTCTAAGGAGTTCGATAATTGGGAATGCATTGGAAGTATTCTAATTGTCTGTGAATATGAAAGAAATAAGTGTTCACAACAGAAATGTTGAATGCCGGACTTAGGTCCAATGAAAATGTACAAAGTGAGTGTGTATACTGAATTAAAATGATTGAATGCTTATGTGTGATTTGATGCATGTCATTATATGTCATACATGATTAGATAAAGGAAGTTATGACTGGAGTGGACAGTGAAAAAGAGCTTAAAGCTTAGCAATGTGTATAAAGAGCCATAAGCTCACTAGTAAAATGAGCATAGTATCCACAACAGTTATAGGAAGGTTATCAATAAGCTCGGTATCCAAAACAGATACAGGATTGTTGAAAAGATGCTTGGTCACAACATAGTAACAAGCAAAGTAGAGTTACATGTGCATTGCATATATAATTTGATATGTATGAAATGAATGATTGAATTGAGTTGTTGAACTGTTCTGAAACAAAAATATGAAATAATTGATTATGTGATCTTTCTATGAATTGAAATGTGAATTGTCATTGTGCATGATATGAGTGAGCACATCGATGATGGGTTGCTCACTGAGTTCACAAAACTCATCAAAATTGCAACGTGGCTTTTTAGGTACGAGAGAGGAGACTTAGCTATTAAGATGTTCTAGAAGAATTCTTATACTTGAAAATTTAGAATCAAGAAATGGCTCAAAGGTTATTTAGCTAAGATTGAGAAGCTAGCTAAAATATTTTTGTATAGTTCTCATTTCATATAGAGTGTTGTAAAAGAGTAGTAGATTGTTATAAGCATTTTGATACTGTGTTTATATGGATTATGTATGAAAAGCTATAGTGCATTATGTTTTATAAATAAATGGGAACGTTTTGATATTTTAGATAATTGCGTTTTATGTATGATGCTATATAAGTGAATATGATTGCTCTAACATTCCTCTTCCATAGGGTATGTGCTCGAATGTCCTTGAGATGTTCGTGTATGTGCCTGGTGAAAGTGGGGTGTTACAGTTTTTGATACCAGAGTATGGTTCGGCGTCCATAAGGACAGATATGGACATTTAAACATGATATATAGTTAGAAACTCGAATAGTAATAATGGTTATTGTTTATTATAGGTCATCCGCTATATTGATTAAGTTTGAGAATCAACTAACTTAGAGCCTGTAGGCGCCAATAGAGAGTCTCCCGTACCTCAATCTAATCGAATACCTCTGAGAATTTCGGAGAGGAGAGAAAGGAAATATGATAAACTCAAAAAACAAGGGCCTTTGGACTTCTATGGAAGTACAGACCCTGCTGAGGCTGAAGGATGGTTAGAGAGAACTAAAAGAATATTCAATCAAATGGACTACGAGTCAGATAAAAGACTTGACTTCACAGTTTCACTACTGTAAGGTCTAACATATCAGTGGTGGAAGACTGTTCTAGACAATACCACCTAACCTTGTGGATTGAAGTGGGAAGACTTCCTGAAAGTCTTCAAGGAGAATTACATGCCGAAGATCTAGCTGGATAGGAAGATGAAAGAGTTCCAATATCTGAAGCAAGGCAGTCTCATAGCGGCTGAGTATGAGATACGATTCAATAGGTTCATAGGATATGCAATGATAGTTATGATTTGCATTGTGTTTTAGGGTTTAATTTGTTAAGTATTTAGTGTTAATTTAAGTGTTTAGTACATATTTAGGTTTTAATTGTGTTAGTTTATATGTTTAAGTGTTTTTATAGGTTAGTATGAGTCTTCGAGCTTAAATGTTATATTTTTGAGGTACTTTGATGTGGTTGTTAGTGTTTCAGGGTAAACGGCGACGAACAGAGAAGTTTTGAAGTGTTTTGGGTCAAAAACACAACCCACAGTCATGACACAATAGGTCACGATCATGATAGAAAGAAGCAAGCTAATAGAACCCTAGCCATGATCTTGCACTTTGGGCCACGATCGTGACAGAAAGGGTTAGGTGCTAGCTACGATCATCGCAGGCAGGGCCATAATCGTGGCTTACATCGGGCTGATACAAAAACTCAAATTCTGGGAGATTTTTCGAACCATTTCGACCCCGAATTAACCATAAGGCTTCCAAGATATAAATAGAACATTACAAGACAGAAAGAGGAGTATTTTGAGAGCTTTCACATCAGCCTAAATTCAGAAACCTTAGAGAGCTATTGAGTGATTTGAGGAAAGAGACGAAGGAAGAAAGATACAAAGACAAAGCTTGATGCGAAGTACTTCCTGAAACAGGTGGTTTCCCATCATCGCTGCGTCTATTGATCAGTTCTGAGCATATTTTCCAATTTATTTCAGTTTTATTGACGTATGAAATTATGATAATTGTTGAGAATAGGTTTTATTGAATGTCGATTTTTGTCTAAACTCACCTTTGGGAATTTGATTCTTGAGATTAATAAAGTTTGATTTGTTATGTATTATTTGAGTTATTTATGATCAATATTTTTTTTAATAATTCAACAATAAACCGAGAGGTTGATCCGAGTGAATATCATCAAATTGGGCTAACGAGAGTTAGGTAATTTGATAGATAAGAATTGAATCAAATCGGTGAAATCATATAACGAGAGATCGAGCATAGGTTTCCAGTAGGTTATTAGACAATTTTAGAACTAATTTAGGTTTTGGGTTAACAATTTCATAATTTAAATTAGGGATTATTAATTAGGGTTTAAAGATTATAAATCGAGAGAGAGTAATCCACCCTAGGACCATCTAGACCCAATAATTCGGTAATTGGATAATTGATTAGATATCCATTACTGTCGGATAAAAACCCCCTTTCTCTCAATTGGTAGTTCCTAGGTTAATTCTTGATTTGGTTTTGTGATTTGTTATTTTGTTATTATTTCTGAAATTTAATTCTCATAATTGATTGTTAACTGATTAATTTTCTGCATTTATTGTTTATTTTAGATTGTTGTGATTTAGTTCGACCTTAGATTTTAGGACTAGATTAACCCTCCTCATGGGATTGATACCTTAGGTACTACACGAACAATCCGTGCACTTGCGGTATTATCAAGGTTAAAATAGTAAACTTAGCACATATAAACCTACGACCAAGTTTTTTGGCTCCGTTACTGGGGAGGTGATTAGTTTAGTTCTTTAGTTTAAGGTATTTTATTTTTTTCTTAAAAAAAGTTTAGGGCGTAAAGTAGAAACACATCAAGACATCTTAGAGTTAGAGTGAGATATCTGAAGAGCTAGATGCCAAGAAGAAATGGAAAGAACAATGATGGAGGATATATATTATAGGGAGCAAGGAACTTTTGCGAACTATAATAAGGCACAATACCGTTGGGGAAGTAACAAACCTTACTAGAACATGTACACTCTGTGGTGGCAGAACCACCCAAATTTCTATTGGTCCAACAATGTAGGGACTTATTTAGGACGTCAATACCTATTATGATTTCAACAAGATGAGTCAAGTTCATGGGATTCTAAATTGGACAAGATCCTAAATAAGCTGACAGATATGGAAAAGGGTCAAAGGAGACTAGAAGAGCAAATTGATTAAGTAACAAAAAATCATGCCACTTCTATTCATAATCTGGAAATGCAAGTTAGACAGCTTTCTTGTGAATTTTGAAAGAAAAGTGTGGGAGACTCTCTGAGAAATATGAAATTACATCAATAAGAGCAATATGAGGCTATCACACTTAGGACTGGGGTAAAGCTAGAAGAACTAATGAGAAATCAAGCTAAACTTGGCCTTAGAGAAGACCGAGAAATCAAAGAAGAGGATGAAGAAAATAGTGCCACCCATCCTTATTGTTCACCAGTTCTTGATATACCATATGTGAACATTCAAAAATATTGGGGAGATGTTCAAAGAAAGAACTTTATCTTTTAGATTGATGACGATTAAAGGACTTTCAATATGAATGATGTAATTAAGAATCCAAAGGTTAGTAGCTCATTCAGGATAATTGATGTGTTCGAATCTTATGAAGAATAAAATGATGAATAACAGATGATAACTAATATTGAGTTTGAACAAGCTATGAAAGTCTCTGTTTGTGAGGCAGAAGAAGCAAAGGAGATGAAGGTGATTAAGGAAGAAAGAGAACAACTCACCTTCTTACAAGATAAACTGTTGGATTCGATGGAAGATTTATAGAGTTTTGTTATTCCCTATTTTATTGACAACTTGTTAGAAAAAAAGACATTATTGAGCTTAATTGGTTTTCTCAACTTTATTAATATTGTCCTTTTAATCATTTTGGAAATTATAGCTTACTCATAGGCTTCAAAACTGGTGTTAAACAAGAAGGGAGGAAGCAACCAACTCATAATTGATCCTGGATGTGTTTTAAACAATTAAGGTCAAGTTAATGACCATAAATTAGCACGTTTAGTAGTTAGGTTTAAATTATTACGTAGTTAGATTTGTTTTAAATTTCAAAATAAGTTCTTAATAATTTGGAATGTTTTAGAGTGCTAACTCTCTTACTCTTTTTTAAAGCAAGTATAAGATAGGGCAGTAATCATGGGCATCAAGCACAAGTGATCTCTGCCTCCATTACCATCAGCACCTCAGTCAATATGACGACTTCGTGTTCTAACCCTTTTCTTTTAATTTTTTTAGGATTTTCTTCTTATGTTTTTTGTATATTATGTCTATTTCCCCCGAGTGTATTTGTGTACCCTTCTCACATTGAGGACAATGTGTTGTTCAAGTGTGGGGAGGCGTTATATGTTTTGCTTTTGAATGCGATTTTGCAAATTATATGATAGCTATTAGGTTGCATTTTGTGGACTGTATGAATGTATCAATGGCTTAGATGGAGTGAAATTTATATAATTTTGAACATAGTCTATTAGGTTGTAAATAATCATTAGCTCGCAAATTAGTGAATTAGCAGTCTTTGGATAAATGTATAGCTTAATTAGGATTTAGTGTAAATTTAGGACCCTATATGTTGTCACAATAATTCATAATTTGAGGCCTTTAAAATTAAGTAGCTTAGCCAGTATTTTTTATAGAAATGAGTAGCTTAAACAACAAGGTAGGTAATAAATGAAAAAAATAAAAGAAAGAAGAAAGAAAAGCAATAGAAGAAAAAGAAAGAGAGAAAATATTTTTTTGTTAAATAAATCATTATTCTATTGGCCTTTGGGTTATGAATAGAGCTAGTAGCTAGTTGAAAACATGATATAGCTGAGTAATCGGATCTACATGCATAAAAAATGTATGCCTTCGCATAAAAAGTTATAATGACATTTCAACCAAGTTGTTTAATAAAAACATGACTTAGTTGAGTAACCAGATCGACATTCATGACCAATGTTTTCCTAAGCGTAAAAAGACTAAGTCTCTGTTTAAGAACAAACTACAAAAAAAGTGTTCCTTTAATAAAACCTACCAAACTTTTAATAAGCTTGACTTTTCATGAAAATATGCTTAGGAACAGCTACAGAGTCTGAAAGACAAAATAATTATTAATGTGTGTGTGTAATTGAAAAGGGTAAATAAATTAACACTTAGATCTTGATTAATTTATATATTTAGTTCAAAACCCCTAGACATAGATTTTGCATGTTAATGATTAGATATAACTTGTATGACCGTGTTTAAGATTAAATTTATTTTATGAAGTTGAAACCATTGCCTCATTATTGCATTGTGTGTTGGATGTTGTTGTGTGTTTGTTGTTTTCTTTGCTTGAGGATACGTAAACTTTTAAGTGTGGAGATATTGATAGTTATGATTTGCATTGTGTTTTAGGGTTTAATTTGTTGAGTATTTAGTGTTAATTTGAGTGTTTAATGCATATTTAGGTTTTAATTGTGTTAATTTATATGCTTAAGTGTTTTTATGGGTTAGTACGAGTCTTTGAGCTTAAATGTTATATTTTTAGCTATCTTGATGTGTTTGTTAGTGTTTAAGGGTAAATAAAGAAGTTTCGAAGAGTTTTAGGTCAAAAACATGAGTAAGACCCTGGCCACGGTCATGTACTTTGGTCCATGATCTTGACAGAGAGTTATGTGCCAGGTCACGATCGTGACAGAAACATTAAGCGCTGGCCACGATCGTGGCAGGTAGGGCCATGATCATGGCTTGCGTCAGCTGGGACAGA
This sequence comes from Erythroxylum longipes, assembly GCA_027563885.1. Lineage (NCBI taxonomy): Eukaryota > Viridiplantae > Streptophyta > Magnoliopsida > Malpighiales > Erythroxylaceae > Erythroxylum > Erythroxylum longipes. Next base: position 5,262 of record JAOQMS010084289.1, on the reverse strand, counting down.
AACATGAATTTCATGAGATTTTTTAGACTGTTTCGACTCTGAATTAACCCTAAGGCTTCCATGATATAAATAGAACATTACAAGACAGAAAGAGGAATCTTTTGAGAGCTTTCACATCAGCTTAAATTCAAAAACCTTAGAGAGCTATTGAGTGATTTGAGGAAGGTGACGAAGGAAGAGAGACAAGGAGACGAAGCTTGACGTGAAGTACTTCCCAAAACAGGTGGTTTCCCACTGGTGCTGCCTCCATTGATCCGTTCCGAGCATATTTTCCAATTTATTTCAGTTTTATTGATGTATGAAATTGAGATAATTGTCAAGAATAGGTTTTGTTGAATGTCTATTTTTGTCTAAACTCACCTTTCGAATTTTGATTCTTGAGATTAATAAAGTTTGATTTATTATGTTTTATTTGAGTTATTTGTGATTCAATATCTGTTCTTAATAATTCGGCAATAAACTGAGAGGTGAGCTGAGAATCATCAAATTAAGCTAACGAGAGTTAGGTAATTTGATAGATAAGAATTGAATCAAACCAGTGAAATCGTCTAATGAAAGATCGAGCATAGGTTTCTGGTTAGTTATTAGACAATTTTAGAACTAATTTGTGTTTTAGGTTAATTACGAGTCGAAAGATCACAATTCCATAATTTAAATTAGGGATTATTAATTATGGTTTAAAGATTATAACCCGAGAGGGATTAATCCGCCCTAGGATCGTCTAGACCCAATAATTCGGTAATTACATAATCGATTAGATTTTCATTAATTTTGAATTAAAACCCCTTTCTCTCAATTGGTAGTTCCTAGGCTAATCCTTGATTTGGTTGTGTAATTTGCTATTTTGTTATTATTTCTGAAATATAATTCTCATAATTGATTGTTGACTGATTAATTTTCTACATTTATTGATTATTTTAGATTGTTGCGATTTAGTTCAACCTTAGATTTTAGGACTAGATTAACCCTCCTCGGGGTATCGATACCTTAGGTACTACGTGAATGACCCTTGCACTTGTGGTATTATCGAGGTTTAAATAGTAAAACTTAGCACACGTAAACTATGATCATGCTACAACATTGATTCTTACTGTAGAGGATAAGTGTAGGAGGTTTGAAGATAGGTTGAATGTGGAGAAAAAGACAAGGTTAGCTATATAACGAATCTGATTAGTTTTTTTAAGCTGAGAGCTGCCTCAATTAGAATTAAGCGAATATTGAAAGATGGATAAGGAGAGTACAGAAAAGAGTTTAGAATGAAGAGACAAGGTGAGTCCTAAGTTGATTCTGGCAGAAGGCTCAATAAGCGCCAGAATAGATCTTTCTGGCTACCGATTAGATCGAGACAGTTAGGGTTTAGATAGAAGGGAATTTTTGGACAAACTTGTAGTGGAAGAGGTACAGCATCTGAACAGGTGCCTAACTTTGAACACTGTGGTAAGAAGCATAGTGGAGAATATTGGAAGATGTCGGGAGCTTGCCTTCAATGTGACTCTTTTGAACATCAGACCAGGGATTGTCCCACAGTTTTCGGGGCACAGTTTAGAATGAGAGGAGGAACAGTGATTGAGACAATGATTCAGCAGAGTAAGTTCAGCTGGTCCTACTGTCAGGACTGAGGTGTGGAGTAATCAACCTCAGTTTTAAGCCAAGATTTATGCTATCACCAGACAGTAGGCTCAGAACTCCCTAAATGTGGTAACAGGTGTGTTAAATGTCTTAAATTTTAAAGCAACTACATTGGTAGATCTAGGATTTACACATTCTTTTATTGCACTACATCTATCATCTAAATTGCAATATGATAGGGAGATGTTGAATTGTGGATTGGAAGTACGTACTTTGATAGGTAGTACTATAGTAATAGGAGAAGTGTGTAAAAGGTGTATGATTAAATTTGATCAGGAAAAGTTAGAAGCTGATCTGATAGAGTTGCAGCTAAGTGAGATAGATATCATCTTCGAATGGATTGGGTCACCGCTCATAGGGCAATAATGAATTGTTATACTAAGGAGGTGATACTAGAATCTCCTAATTAGCCGAGAGTGATATTTCGAGGTGTTAGTTAAGAGTGCCAGCCAGATTGAATTTATCAATAAGTGCTTTGAGATTGATTTCAAGGAGTATGTGAAGCTTATCTGGCCTATGTAGTTGACACCTGAACTGAGCAGACAGTACATGATATTCCTATTATTAGGGATTTCCTATATATGTTTCTCGTTGAATTATTTAGTTTAACCCAAGACAGGGAGAGAGAATTTTCTATTAACCTTGTTCTAGGTATTGCTTCTATATTTATTCCTCGATATAGGATGGCATTTATGGAATGAAAGGAACTTAAGGCTCAGTTACAAGAGTTGTTGGATAAGGGCTTTATCAAACTAAGTACGTCACCTTGGGGAACCCCAATTTTCTTTGTAAAGAAGAAAGATGAGACTCTGAGACTGTGTATTGATTATAGGCAACTGAATCAGGTGAAAATGAAGAACAAGTATTCGTTTCCGAGGATTGATGACTTCCTTGATTAGTGGCAAGGAGTTCAGGTATTCACTAAGATAAACTTAAGATCATGGTATTATTAGTTAAAGATAGTAGAGGCTGATGTACCGAAAAGTTCATTCAGAAGTAGGTATGGGCCTTTTGGGTTTTTACTGATGCCGTTTCGGTTCATAAATGCTTCATCTACTTTTATGGCCTTGATGAATAAGGTGTTCCAACCCTACTTAGATCATTTTGTGATTGTGTTCATCGATGACATTTTGGTGTATTCGAAAAGCAAAAGGGAGCATGCTAAACATTTGAGGTTAGTCCTATAAATAATGAGAGAGAAGTAATAGTATGCCAAGTTCAGTAAGTGTGAATTTTGGTTTGATCAAGCAGTATTTTTAGGTCATATAGTGTCTAAACAGGGCATTCAGGTAAACCCAAAAAAAGTAGAAGCAGTGATGAAGTGGGCAGTTCTAAGAAATGTGTCAGAGATCTGGAGTTTTCTTGGATTAGTTGGATACTACTGGAGGTTTGTCGTGGGGTTTTCACTGATCTCAACCCCTTTGACAAAACTTCTGAAGAAGAATGTATGATTTAGATGGACTGATGAATGTTAGAAAAGTTTTGAGGAGCTTAAGCATCGGTTAACTACAACACCAGTGTTAGCTATTCCATCTGGATCGGGAGGTTATGTTGCGTATAGTGATGCTTCACACCAGGGGTTAGGATGTGTTCTGATGAAGCATTGTAGAGTGATAACATATGCATCGAGACAGTTGAGGTCTCATGAATTTAATTATGCGATACATAATTTAGAACTTAATGTAGTGGTTTTTGCTCTAAAAATATGGAGAAATTATCTATATAGAGAGACATTTTAGATATATACTGATCATAAGAGTTTGACGTATTTGTTGAATCAGATGGAATTAAATATGAGATAATGATGGTGGATAAAATTACTGAAAGATTATGATTGCACAATTGAGTATCTCCTGGTAAAGCTAATGTGGTAGCTGATGCATTAAGCAGGAAATCTGATAGTAGTTTAACACAAGTTCAGATATCGAGGTTACTAAATCTAGTGCATTTGAGAACATTGAATGTTAAGTTGAATTTGGAACATAATGAAGTATTGATAGCTACATTAAAGCTTTAGACCGATGTTGCATGACAAAATTAGAAAAGCCCAAAGTAAGGATCCTAAATTAGTAAAGCTTATTGAGAAGTTGAAAGTGAATCTGAATTTTGAATTTGAATTGAGAGATGAGACACTACGATTGAAACAGAGATTGTGTGTACATGATATAGATGAATCAAGGAAAGAAATTTTGGAGGAAGCACACATAGCCACCTATGATATTCATCCTGGTACTACCAAGATGTATAATATGCTGAAACAAAATTTCTTGTGGCTAGGGATGAAGAAGCAAGTGGTTGAATATGTGGCTAAAGCAGAACATCAGGCTCTGGTTGGGAAGTTATAGTCGTTACCTATTTCGGGGTGGAAATAGGAGCGAATTACCATGGATTTCATTATGGGATTGCCAAGGACTCCAAGGCAACATGATGCAATATGGGTTATTGTGGACCGATTGACAAATTTAGCTCATTTTTTTCCAGTGAGAGAGAATAACTCATTAGATCAGTTAGCCTAAAAGTATGTGAATGAAGTTGTGAGATCATATGGGGTTCCAGTGTACATTATATCAGATCAGGATCCTAGATTTGCTTCGAGATTTTGAAAAAGTTTATAGACAACTTTAGGCACGAAGCTAAATTTTAGTACAACATTTCATCCTCAGACAGACGAACAGAGTGAGAGAACAATTAAGAATGTTGAGGATATGATAAGAGCTTGTGTTTTGGAGTTCCAAGGAGCATGAGATCAGTATATGGCTCTGATTGAATTTACTTATAATAATCATTATCATAGTAGTATCGGTATGGCTCCATACAAGGCGTTATATGGTAGTAATTTTTGTTCACCTTTATATTAGGATGAAGAGGGCCTAAGGATTATAGAAGGCCCAGAACTAATTCAAGACACAGTTGATAAGTGAAACTGATTCGTAGTAGAATTGAAGTGGCATAAGATAGATAGAGGAGTTATGTGGATCAGCATCGGAGGGACATGGAGTACCGAGTAGGAGATATGGTGTTTCTAAGAGTATCACCTTAGTAAGGAGTGCTGAGGTTCAGAAAAAAAGGGTAAGTTAAGCCCTAGATATATGGGTCTGTATGATATTATCGAGAGAGTTGTACCATTAGCTTACAAGTTAGCCTTAACACTAAAGATGTATCAATTTCACAATATGTTTCATATAAGTATACTTAGGAGATATCAGTCTGATCCGATACACGTGTTACCGACTCAGGAGGTTGAAGTTGCAAGTATTCTAAGTTATATTGAGGAACCAGTTAAGATAGTGGGATATCAGATGAAGCAATTGAGAAGCCGGGTGATTCCATTAGTGAAATTCATCTGAAGAAATTATTCGAGCAAAGAAGCCATATGGGAAATGATGTAGAACATGAGGAGACAATACCCCTACCTAATCGATCAATCAGGTCAGAATTTCGAGGATAAAATTTCTTAAAGGGGGGAGAGTTGTAATATCTCGTTTTCTCATATTAAGGGTTAGAATTGAAGTAAATCACATGTTAGTATAGACTTTACGTACAAGAAACTCGATATACTAGAAGGGGGGTTGAATGGTGTATCCTTTTTGTGAATATAAAATCTTGCTAAGAACTTCTCTTTCTTGTTAAAAA
>JAOQMS010084279.1:0-20747 GCA_027563885.1 Erythroxylum longipes | reverse complement strand
CTTACTAATAAATCTCCAATTAAAAAGATTTATCCACAAGATCACCAAATTCATTCAATTCATGCTTACTAAAATAATAAAATTTCGGGGCCCAACACAGTGAGTGATGCCAAGCCTTAACTCTATCCCTAAACGTAAAGGGAAACAACCTAATTCTCACTACGTCTTCCGATAAGTATCACGGATCTTAAGAAAACTCACAATGTGAACCTTCGGGTCTTCATTTGCAAGTCCATAGAATTGGACGTTCTATTGAAGCATATTTAGGAGGGCTAGCTTAATTTCAAAGGAGGCCACTTGAACAGGCAATCTGGCCACTCCTTAGTTCACAGGATTGAACCCTGGCCTCAAAATCCATAAGGGTCCTCTGTTGTTGCCTACTAGGGTTGACTTCTTGATCCATGTTACGTTGGAACTCCTCAGCCATTTATGCTTTCTCGATCTCTTCTTCTTCTTCTCGCCAAGCTTTCCTAAGTGGTCATTCTAAACATGTTATGTCTAAATATAAAGTCTCCGCTTCCTGACTCGAACCCTTGTGACTCTTGTGTTCATACAAGAGCACGATTCCTAAGTAAAACTAACAAAAAATGAAAAGAAAAGAAAAGAAAAGGAAAACAAAATTAACTATTCTAACGCCTTAAACTATAGAACTAAGTTGCCTTCCCCGACAACGGTGCCAAAAACTTATTTACCTGAGGTTACACGTGCTAAGTTTTACTATTTATAACCTCGATAAATTCCTCAAGAGCACGGGTCGTTCACGTAGTACCTAAGGTGTCGATCTCACGAGGAAAGTAACTAGTCCTAAAATCTAATGGCAGTTAAGTTTGCAACACCTAATTAAACACTTACTGCAGAAATTAAAATTAATCAAAAATAAAATATCAGAAATTGAAGCACCAATAGAATGAACAAAAGCCAACTCACACAAATAATCCAAATTTAAACCTAAAAGTGACCAATTGAGAGAAAGGGGGAATTTATTCGAAATTAAAGAAAATCTACCCAATTATGTAATTTCCGATTTAACAGGCCTAGACGATCTTAAGGTGAATTACTCTCTCTCGAGTTATAATTCTTAACCCTAATTAATAATCCCTAATTCAAATTATGGAAATTGCGATTTCTCGATCCGCGATTGGTCCAAAACCTAAATTAGTTCTAATGTTGTCTAATAACCTATTGGGAATCTATGCTCGATCTCTCATTATATGACTCTACCGGTTTGATTGAGTTCTCTACCTATCGATTTACCTAACTCTCGTTAACCTAAATCGATGATTTTCACTGAATCACCCTCTCAGTTTATTACCAAGTTATGAAGAATCAAATTTAATCACAATTAAATCGAATAATAACACAATCAAATAAATTTTATTAATCCCAATAACAAAAACCCGAAGATGAGTTTAGACAGAAAAATCAACACTCAACAACAATATCTCTAATCAGTCTCCAAATCTCAGATATCAATGAAATTGAAATAAAAACTAAAAAATACTGTCGGAATGGATCTTGGAGGTCACGGCTGTAGGAAACCACCTGTTCCAGGAAGTACGTTGCGTCAAGCATGTCTCTGTGCCTCTCTTCCTTCGTCTCCTTCCTCGATCACCTGATCTCTATCTAGATATCTCTCGGATTTTCAGCAGAATCTCTCTTTTGTGTAGCTCTCTTAGCTCTCTAATGTCTACTAGAGACTATCACATTATATTCTAATTATTTTGTGGAGGCCCTAGGTCAAAGTCGGGGTCAAAATGATCCAAAAAGTCACTCAAAATTTGAGTTTTCATGTTAGCCTGACGCAAGGCACGATCGTGGCTTTGCCTGCCATGATTGTGGCCGACACTTTTTCCTTTCTTTCATAATCGTGGCCTAAAGTGCACGATCATGGCCTGAATTGATGCTATCTGTCACAATCGTGGCTCTTGGTGCACAATCGTGGCCTGGATACCTCTGACTCTTCCTCTTCTGTCACAATCATTGCCACTGTGCACGATCGTGGCCTGTGTCTTTTAGCTCGAAACTCTTCAGATCTTCACCGTTCTTCCCTGTTTACCCTACATCACTAGCACACAGATCAAGGTATCTCAAAAATATACAATTTAAGCTCAAATATTCAAACTAACCTATAAAAAAACTTAAACACAAAAACTAATCTAATTAAATCTTAAATGCATACTCAACACTCAATTTAACACAAAATGCATAACAAATTAAACCATAAAATATCATACAAAACACTACTATCATTTTGCTGAATTATTGTTCTTCTTGTAATTTCTTGTTCAATCATGCTTTTAATCTGTCTCCTTCTTGTTCCATAAGGATAATTGAGTCTAGAAATCAATAGGTTGGCTCAAGAAATATGCTAATAACTTATTTTAGCTCTTATACTTCCAAATTGTACCTCAAACCAAATATGAACTGAAATGAGTATCTTAATGATAATTAATTATAGATTTACTCCCTAACACTTAGTGATTAATGATATGAAAATGCTTAAGATACTCACTTTAGTTCATATTTGATTTTAGGTACAATTCAGAAGCGAAAGAGCTAAAAGTGAGTCGAAAGCGCTATATTTGAGGCATCTTTTTAGACTCACACTCACTTATCTTTATGGAGCAAGAAGGAGAAGGATTAGAGCAAGAGAAGATAAGAAAATACATAAAATAAAGAGCATGAAGAGTGTTGAACTAACTCATGGCCATGCATGATTTGTCATAGCTGTGAGACATATCTCACGACCCCAACAATTTTGTCGAGACGTGAGACATCTCTCATGCCCATGACACATCTTGTATGGGTGTGAGAAAAGTGGCTCACATAACTCACACTCACGGCTGTGAGTCCTATAACCCTAATGGCCACCTGTCCCATTTTAACCCTAATTGTTGGTGTAAAATGATATAATGTGATACCAAAAGATATGTTTCATTTAGGGTTTTCATTTTAAGAGAGTGAGCTCTTGGTTATGAAAAAGAAAACGGGCAAAGCTCCATTCCTTTAGAGACCCATGGAAAGCTAGCTTCTCAATGTCGAAAAGGTTAAGTATTTCTCTCATTGTTTGTTGTTTTTTCTCTTAGGGATTGATTATGTTATCATATGTTTAATGCTTGGGTGTTACGTAAGAATGATTGAATGCTCTATTTTATTATTTTTATGTAAGAAACCATTGCTAGAATCTTCAATATAATCTGTAATTATTATGTTAAAATTCGTTTGCGACAACTAATGGTTTCAAATCATTAGGGGTAACATAACCTAGGTTAAATGACCTAAACTTATGTGGTTATTATTGTGCCCAAAAAGTTCTAAAAATTACCTAGTCCATCCTACTCTCAAGTATACGAGGTAGTTGTAATGATTACCTAGGGTCGTCTCCCAAGGAGGTGAAATTGGTTCACTTAAATTAATTTTGAACAAAACAAAAATAAATGCAATCCTAAACATTCTATCCCAATTTGTTGATTGAAAGCTTTAAAGAAAATCACAGAATAGTCTGAAGTAAATGATTCAACCGAAAACAAAGACGAATAGATTAATCGAAATAGAAGACTCTTAAGAATTAATTTCACTAATTTAGTCTCCTATGCATGATTAAGGGAAATGATTGGATAGTTGTCTTACTAAAATTAACATCTGGGTTCTAAATCAACTCAAATAATGAACTAATCTAACTTTCGTATTCAACCAGTTATCATCCGAATTTAAATATGTAAGCCGGACTACTAATTACCACTTAAGTTAATATATTTCTAGTTCTTAACCTAAGTGCTTATAGGTTCTCGATCTGTATTAAATTTCTCCTCTCTGTACTTCATTTAATACTAAAAATGATGCAAAGTTTGGCCATTCAATTACATCTATTCAACTCAGAAACCACAGAAATAAATAAGACAACAAATTCATAACTCAATCAAACATAGTCGACTAAAATAGCTACATTAATTCTCAAGAAAAAGAGATAAGCCCATTATAGCATAAATACAGTTCATCATCTCTATATACTTTAGTCTCATGTTACTGTCAACAGAATTATTAAAGCAATAAAACAATGAATACTAAATGAACTATGAAAAGATAAAAAAGTAACGGTTGGTTAAGCTAACAAAGTAATAAGTTCAGTAAATAAACAAAAAACACTGTAATAGATGATCAGAGCAAGCAAACAGAGACCAGGTGAATGAGGTGCGGTGGTCTCCTGCCTCTCTCAAGCTTCCCGCATTAACTCTCATCTTCTGCTTCAGCTTGTTCTCACTAAATGGTCAAAGGCTTAGTTCTGCTTCCAACTCTCTATGAAGTTTCTATCTTTTTCACTAACTCTCTCTGTTCTCTTCTCTTCTTCCCTTCTTTCTATCTATTTTCTCTCTCTAAAAGTGTCTCTGTTGATTTGAGTGAAGAATGTAGAGTAGACTGTAGTGTGTGGAACGAATGATAGAATCGTGAATAATATCAGCTGCCGCCCTCCCTTTCCTTTTGTAGTATGCTCCTAGGTTTTGTTCACTCAACCTCTGCAGTGGCCACGTAATAACTAAAATGATAATGGGGAAAAAATGTGTGAAAGGGGGTCACAGATGTGACTTACATACATGGCTAACTTACATGTCATAGCCACTTACATGCACAATTCTTCTTGTTTAGTTCATGTCACATTCACAAAATAATCTGATTAATATTCATGCAGCATCTACACCAATTTCACTCAATCTATCTCACATTTGGAGAAAAACACAAGGATTTATAACCAAAATCAAAATATGAAAGAAACTAAAAGCAAACTAGACACAAAAGTTGTTGCCTTGATTAATCTATTTTCCTAAATCTAATACGGCTATCTAATTAAATCTAGAGAACTTGTTCTAGGTTGTTCGATAGCTAGGTTTAATTAACAAGCTCTTCTTAATTAAATAAGACCTAAAGGAAAACTAAGGTTAACAGAGCTTATTGTTAACCTACGATTAATAGTTACTAGGACAGGTATGAGAACAACAATTCAATGAAATATGTTTAATTGTGTGTAGACTAAGATTAAACCAATGACTAGGTCCCTAACAAATTCATCACTTTCATCATTTTTTTAATGTTTTCTTTAATTTGTTTTTGTTAGCTTATTTTTATTTTATTTTCTTATTTGAAACCAAACGAACCCCCCAAACACTAATTCTTTTCACAACAAAAGTTAACCGAATACTCTTTACAGAATCGACCTAGACTCACAACTATATAATTCTAGGTCTAGTTATTTTGAGAAGTGTTACAACCTGCTAAGCCAATTTTTATGCCATTACCAGGGAGTGTGATGTTTCAATTTTTGTTCTTGAGTTTGATTGGTGTTTCGTATATATTTATTTGTAATTAGTTTCTTTTCAGTTATTTCTTAATTTTTTCACTTTTATTTAGTATTTATGTGTTAAAAATTTTAAATTTATATGGACGAAAGTAATTTTTCCATAACTCATATTTCCAATCTTATAAGCATGTTTGGAGTGATCATAAGAACTTTAGTTATAGATGAGATAATTAACAAAATTACTTCCTTCATAGTATGCAAGACACACAGCAATTCTCATATAGACCGAAAGCTTCTTATCATTACTAAGGTACATATTTGGAATACTTGCTTAATATTATGATAATGTAACACTTCAACAGGATATTCAACAGAGTGTACAGCATTCCTAGGAGGATATGATGCAACTTCAGCAAAATATTATGCAATTCCACCAAGATACAATTTTTAGACTCCAGAACGTGGCAAGCTAGGTAGGTTAGCTGGCAAAAGCCATCTACCAGCTAGCATCACAAAGAAAAGAGGAGCAACCATATCAAACTGAGGTGTACCTTAGGTACGTTAGTACAGAGACCTTACAGAGTGAAGAAGAGCTCGAGAATCTTGAGAGAACTACTCAAGGAATTGCTTATGTCAAAGAAGTAGAGGAGGAGCTCAAAGCAAAAAATGATACATCATTCAGCTCAAAGGTGAGTACTGAGTCCATAACTATTCTTAATACTAACCCTTCACCTTTATATAGGAGGTTGGAGAAATTAAATGAAGAAGGAAAAGGTGAAGAGACATTTGAGTTATTTCCAAAGTGCATGGATTTAGTAAAGATTGGAAGTTTAAAGATAGGAAAGACGTTGAAGGTGAATGATCATCAAGCTAGACCCTATCTTAAAGAACATCAAGTGGAGAAAGCGCATGTGACACCTAAAGATCATAATTTTGTCATGCGATAAGGAGAAAAACGAGTCAAGTCAGTGACAATAAACAAAGGCGTTCTTAGGAGGCAACTTAAGGGAATTTTATTTCTTTTCTTTACATTTATGCATTTGTTTCTTATATGCCAGTGTGTTTTTAAGTTTGGTTGTTCTTACCTTTTTAAAAATTTTCAACAAAATGAGAGAGAGAATAAAATAAAAAACAAACATTTTCTCTTTTTTTATTGCTTCTAGGACTATACAGTCATGATTAGAGACTGAATTAACTAGAAGAATCCATAGCAACTTTAGCATGTACTTTTGCTCTTATGATTGGTCAATATACATCATCTTTATAAGAGTAGTGACTAGTGGTAGATAAAAGCCAGTGAGATTTTGAGCCTTATTAGACCAACACATTTATATCAATCTCATTATCTATTGATTATGTGTGACTTTCATGACATGTACATCATAACTTTGCTTTGATTTTCTATTCAGAACAACATTTTTATCACGTGCATTAATATGGAAATGATATAGGCATTCTTTGTTTCATGAACTACATTAGCCAAATAGCCTACCCCTTAATATGCATTTTCCTGTTGTTTGAAGCCCTTAAGTTTTATTAGCCTTTCTTTTTGTGATAAACAGATTGCATTCTTTAAACCTAACCAAATTTCCTACCCAAGCCTTAAAGCCAGTGGAGCATTTATGATTGTTGATGATTGTGGATGCATAAAAGTATAAGTGTGGGGGTGACCATATTTGTTGGGTTGGTTATAATCGTTGAAATGACATTTCATGTATTGTCCACAGATTCTAAGGTTTTTAAATTTTTAACTAAAAAGAAAAAGAAAGAAAGAGAAAAGAAAAGGAAAAGAAAAAAGAAACAGAATTTTTTTTTAAATAAAAGTATCTAGGAGGAAAGGTAATTACTTTGCAAAGTTATTTATAATTAATGTCTCCTCCTAATGGCCGTGAGACACATCTCACCTCTCATGCCCATAACACACCTTGCATGGGTGTGAGACATCTCTTATACCCATACAGGGGTGGCTTACGGTTGTGATTCCTATTACTCACATTCACTTCCATGAACAACCACTCACCCCTGTGAAAAATAGCCACCTTTCCCATTTTAACCATATTTGTTGGTATAAAATGATATAATTTGACAGCAAAAGATATGTTTTGTTTGGGGATTCATTTTAAGGGTGTTAGATCTCAGTTTTGAAGAAGAAAAGGAACAAAGATCCATTCCTTTGAAGACAGTTTGGAGGTGATATTGATGCCGAATAACCTGATTAATCATTTCTCTCATTGTTTATTATTCTTTCTCTTAAGAATTGATTTGTTATCTTATGTTTAATGTTTGGGTGTTATGTGAGAATGATTAAATGCTCTATTTGATTATTTTTATGTAAGAACCCACTACTAGAATCTTTAATATAATCTGTAATTATTATGTTGAAATTCGTTTGCGGAAACTATTGGTTTCGAATCATTAGGGATAATATAACCTAGGTTAAATAACCAGACGTTGTGTGGTTGTTACCTTGATTAATCTGTTTTCCTAAATCGTAATGCAACTGTCAATCAAATCTAGAAAGCTTGTTTTAGGTTGTTCAATAGTTAGGTTTAATTAACTAGCTATTCTTAATTAAACAACCTAAGGAAAAATCAGGGTTAATAGAGTTTATTGATAACCTACAATTAATAGTTGCTAGGACAGGTATGAGAACAACAATTCAATGAAATATGTTTAATTATGTGTAGGTTGACATTGAACCAATGACCGGGTCCCTTTGAATTTTTTCTTTAATTTGTTTTTGTTAGCTTAGTTTTGTTTTATTTATTTTCTTATTTGAAACTAAACAAACCCCTAACGTAGACACCAATTCTTTTTATAACAAAAGCTAACTGAACACTCTCTATGGGATCGACCTAGACTCACTACTGCTATAATTGTAGGACTAGTTATTTTGGGTAGTGATACGATATGCTACGTCACTTTAGCACTTCATAACAATAATCACTAAGTGTTAAGAAGTGAATGTATAGACAATTAAGCACATGTCACCCTATTGAAGTGAATGTATAAACAATTAAGTACACATCACCCTATCTCCTCATCAACCGTTAGCAGCAATGGTAGTCAGATTAAATTTCCTATCATCTATTAAAGTCTAGAAATAAATGAGGACACATATAATGAGGCTCTGACACTGTAACTTCTCTCTATGAGTAAAGGGGCCTCAGGCCAGCTTCATGATGGCAATGAAGAAATTCAACTGTATCCTACCCTAGTAGCCAACCTCTATATACTACCATGTTCTTTCAATATGTCTCTAACTGCAGGCTAAGTTCATCTTGTTAAAGAAGAAGAGAAAGATTGATCAATTGAAATAGGCATATCTCGTGGGTTATTTCATTCTACAATTATTATGGATGGTAGTCTTTAGATTTGGGGAAAAGAGGATGATGGTTGTCTTACCTTTGGGTACAAGAACCTACTTTTTTTCCAACTCTCAGCCTTAATTTGGATCTTATAAAATGTATTTCTCTTAGGGGCGTAAACTATCACACTCACTTCTATTGGTAGATTAAAAAATTAATATAATTAATTATATTTTTTAATTTTAGATAGTGAATCCTATAATTCAACTTGAAGTGGAATCTAATATCTAATTATAAAAATAAGAAATAATGCATCATTAGTATTAATGTGAAATTTAACTAACAGAAAGTTAACATCATCAAAATTTCCATCCACCTATAGTCTATTTTTCACATTTTGAAAATGTTAAGAACCAAATTGAACGCTTTAAAATGTTAGGGTTCAGCTTTTATTTTGTTTTAAACATTAAGGTTCAAAATATCCTTCTAGACTTTGCTCTTATAAGTCCTCTTCTTTGTACAACTCTCTTCTTGTTGCTAATCTTTTCCCACCATCAACCCTGATTATTGTCCCTTTCCCTCTCCTTATTGCACCACCACTAGACACCCACTTAGAAGTGATCTTTATGGAAGAAGAAGAGAGAAGGCGTGAAGTGAAGCAAAGAGTTCACTTGTAATGGTGCTATTGCATTTATTGTTACGTCATGGGGAGAAATTTTTAAAATTTATTAAGTTTTATATAATCAAACCATAGTTTTTTAATTTATTAATAACATGGATCTTGTTATACTTATGTGACATTGCCATTTATCCCATAATTAATACCTTAGTGAATGTTAAGGGAGAAAAATAGTCAAAGGATTTATTTTGAACTTTTCACAAAATATAGGGAGTTTTATGATATTTTTAAACCATGGAGAGTTTTAATAGATTAATAAAGCATAGGGTTATTTCCATAAGATTTTTAAATAGTCTAAACTTGATTGGGCTAGGTCAATCCCAGAAGTTTGATCATTTTGAAGATTTATGTTTAAGCCAGATACTTTATTTATACAATAACCTTCCTCATATTTTTGTTTTGATGTTGGAGCTAGATGCTTATTTATGAAATCACTTTCCTCCTCCTTGTCTTCTCACTTTTGATATGGAAACTTTATAAAATAAACTTTGAATTAAAGATTTCATATCAAAAGTGAGAAGACAAGTGGGAGGAAGGTGATTTCATAAATAAAGCATCAGGCTCTCATTTCAAAAGCAAAAAGACAAGGAGGAGTAAGGTGATTGCATAAGTAAAGAATTCAACTTGACTATAAATCTTCAAAAGGGTTAGACTTTTAAGATTAACCTGACTTGATCATACTTTATATTCCTCATCCTTAATGTTATTATTTATTATTAAGGGAGCGATATATTTTTATTTGATCATATATAATTGGGATTTAAGCTTCGAGATGGGTTAGATAGTAGAGCTTGAGCATGGATAAAGACCAAAAACTTTAAAAAAAAGTGTAAGTCTAACCCAAAAGTTGATTAACTCAAGCCAATTTTGTTAACTTAGAGCCAGTTGAGCTTAATATCTTTTGCCATCCTTTATAGATACCAAACTTGAGTGTTCATGTAAATTAAAGTTAAAAATTAAACTTCGATACTACAATATCAAAACAAAAATAGGAAATAATAAACAAACTCAGTTTTGGTATAAAGGTGATAGAGATCAGCTTGAGCCAGTACAAAATTTTCAATCATTCTTATGATCTTTTTCAAGGAATTGGAGGTCCAATAACTAGGGTAAGGACCAAGCACATGAAGGGAGATTTATAAAGATTAATCATAAATATGCAAGAACAAAAGGTTGTTTAAGATGAACCAGATGCAAGGCCAAGATTAATTATAAATATGCAACGTTGCAATTTTGATGAGTTTTGCGAACTCAGTGAGCTAACCATCCTCGATGGTTCACCCATGTCATACATATCAATTCATATTATCATATACTTCACATCATTTCATTTATCATCATATAACATTGCAAAACACTTGGTTCAGAATTTTCACTTTTTTCATTCAACACAATTCAACAATACATTACAATCATTCAAAACATATATAACAAATGTATATGCAATATTCGTAAGACTCAAATTCATTCATTACATTGTTATGATTGAGTGCCTTTTTCACTGTCTTATATTCATTGTGGATACCGGGCTCATTTATAACTGTCCCTTATCTGTTAGGGATACAGACCTTATTTTACATAGTGAACCAAAAGCTCTTCCACATTCTGAGCTTTAAGCTCTGTTTCACTGGCGAATCCAATCACAAAGGCCTTTATGTTGTCATGCATTCATGAAATGAAATGCATCACATTTATTCAGTCAATCAGTTGTGCTCAGTTTTAAACATTCATATTTACTATCACAATCTCATTCACATTTGTCATCAGACCTTGGTCTGACATTCAACATTTAAGTTGAGAATCACTTATTCAGTCAAATTCACATTCAAAAAGCACTTCTAATATGTTATTCATGCATCAAATGCCTCAGACATTTAATGTCCAGAATCAGTACATAAACGTCACATAATAATTCAATACAAAGTTTAAACAAACAAATAATCATGGTGAGACCATCTTAGGTCACTCACAATTTGCTCCAGATAGCTTATTACCTTTAAGTCCTAGCAACGTCTGGATGCGGCCACTCTATTTGCTCTTCTATATCATGCAACACACATTTACACAATTTACAATTATGCACAATTACATAAGTACTCATTTATGCATATATGTATATGTGTTATGTACAATGCATGCTTAATGAAAATCCAGGGTACATTTCCTTAATTCACATATCATAATCGATTAACATCATCTATCAATTATTCCTTATTACCTAAAATACTTTTCTCGCTTTAATCACCTAATTCACCATCCAGTAGGGTATTTGAGATCTCATTCAAGCGTAACTACACCGCAAAGAAGAACCCTAACATTATTAAGTTCAAACAACATTAAAAGACAACTCTTTTTCTCTATAGGTCTGTCCACGATCGTGGTATCCCTGCCATGATCGTGACAGAAACTTTTAGAGCTAGTCATGATCGTAGTGCTCCTGCCACGATCGTGACAGAATTGATACTTTGATTCACCATTTTCTAAATTTGTGTTCTTACTTTGTGATAACCCTAAAGTGTGTATATATGACTTAATTTTTATATTTTGGATCTTTCAAATCTAATTATTTGAGTTTCCTAAACAAAACAAAATTTGAATCATTTCAGTGACTAACCGATCCCTATGGGATGATACCTATCTGTACTACGATTTCCAATCTGTATACTTGTAGGATAAGAGGTTTTAATTTAAATTTTGGAAAAGTACCTATCACATATCATGTTTTAAAAACCTATCATGTCTTGAACACCTTCAAACTTCAACCGTACCACTGAAAAAATTTAGCCAATTTTGAGAAAATAATTATTGAGTTAATATAGATTATTTTTTCCTTTCCAACAATATTGAATGCAACTATTATGTTAGATCTGTAGGATGTATGCCACTCGATTGTAGAGTTCAAGTAGGGGTGAAAATCTATTAGTTTAAGCAGGTTAGGTAATAAATGCTAAACAAAAACTATGTCACTCTTTGACCATGAATGTTTCATCCATACTAAATTGTAATCAAAACGACATATTTTTTTAAATTAGCATGTTACAAAATTCAAACATATATAATCAACATACAGTTAAATTTCTTAAATTAGATTAAAAACCATACCTACTGTGGATATTGTGAATAACTAGCATATTCATTGTATGCATATGCTGATGGATCATGAGCAGTCCTATAAGTATATTCAGTATATCCTTATACATAAGCATAATAGGCACTCCATTGATCTACTCTGAACCCAGCTACCAATTAGTTCCTATAGTAAGCCATTAATAGATTAACAAGGCCAGTGTAAAAAATGATGATAGAAAACAAAATATTAACTATATAAGCATTTTTTTAATAAATATCCAAAAGCATATGACAGTTGTAGATTATATTATGTTTTGCTAGATGTTTAAGTATGTTTTTAAGTATTTCTTAGATGATTATCATATATATAGACTTAGAATTATGTTATTGTTAATGTTTGTATGTATTATAAGTGTTTGGTTGGTTTAGATGAAGAATTGAATCTTAACTTTATGTTTTATGAGGTATTTGATGTATTTGTGAGTGTTGGAAATCATAAAATTGAAGAATGAAGAAGATAGAGGAACCTTAAATGTGTCACAATTGTGCATAATTGAGCATGATAATGATAGAGAGGGAAACAATACAAGCACGGTTATGACTCCAAAGTCACAATCATCATAGAGGTTTTTCAAGCATGAGTTTTTTTTTTTAATGTTTTGAGGGTTCAGGGCTATTTTTAGAATTGAACAAAGTAGAGAAACCCTAAACACAACCACCCTATAACCCTAATAAAATATTTAAGAACATGAAAAACACCAAAAAGAAGTAGCAGCCACTATATCAAAGAAGATCAAGAGGAGACATCAAGAAGAGCTTCAGAGAAATTCCAGATTTCAAGATCAAGCCTCCAATTAGTTTTCCTTCTTTTCCTTTTATTTCTTTCATTTTCTTGAATGTTTATTTGGATTTCTAAGATGTTTAACATGATTATGGGTTTTTAGATCTCTACTAAGGATTGTTCTTAAATTATTTTGTGAACCTCATTCTTGTTGAATTTAATACATTGATCATTTCTATGATAATTGTTATGCATAAAATTGATAATAAATCAAGAGAGTTAGTCAACATAATTAATGTTGGGTTATACAATGAGAGTTAACAAATTAATAAACCTGTAATTATTAAATTAACGAACAATCAAAGAGATATCTTGGTTATGAAATTAATTATCTATAAGATTGCTTCAAATCTAATTGAACAAGTTAGGAGTAGTTTTGTGAATCAAGAGATTCCAACTTTATAAATATCAAATTCAATTAGGATTACTTAATTAGATACTAAGAGAGGGTAATCAAAACTTTAGGATATCTTAGATCAAATACAAACTGAGTCAACAAGATAAAGGGAAACAAAATAAGAATAAAATAATTCCTAAGTCTTTAACTTTGATCAACGTTAAATTTGTTACTATCTCAACTATTTTGTTGCTTACCTGTTTTGTTTTATTAGTTATTTAAATTTAAATTATTTAATTTAATTCAAATCAATTCTTATTACCTTAGACAAATTTTTTATTCAAATTATTTAAGTGTCTATATTCCTTTTGGGAACGATACCTTTTGACATTACAAGATATGATCCCTATACTTCCGGTATTAAGAGTTTTATTATATATAAAACTTTCTCAACAACATACATTACTTTTTATGTTTTCATTATGTGCATTACTACCCCATTTAGTTTTCTATTGGCTATTAGATGAAACACATAGAAAAATCAATTCTCTAAACTAGAAAGCATACATATTTTCTGCCCTAAGAAATGCATGTTGATTGTTGACCAATCATATACCCCTGCATCCTTTGTATGGGTTCCTTAGCAAATCCCTATTAACCAAAATTAGTAGGGTTGAATAAAAAAATATTAATGAAAGAACCATAGTATATTAAGAGCATGAACTACTGTATTTTATAGAACTTGTCAAATTTATTCCTGACAAAAATACATAGAGGAAATACACTCTTTACTTCTTTAACTTTAAAGGTCTTCCACTCACCATATGCTACTTATTCCTGTGATGCTAAAAAGAGATATATAATAAGGCCTGTGTAAATAAAATGGCCTCTAACCAACTTTCTTCTTTCTTTAATAAACTATTTAGCATGACCATAAAATCCTCAATCTAAAAAATGAGAATGGAAAATGAGAAAACAAGGCATATGAATGCATATTAGTACAGAAACATTAGAGAGGAAAAGACTTTTATCTCATGAATCTCCTTTTAGTGAGTCATTTACCAATTTAGTTTCATACGAATGATCATAGAAGCTTGGCATGGGTAATTCAGTGACATTATAATGTCATAATAAAAGTAAGTGGTAAACATTTTCCAAATCATTCATCATTATTAAAATTCACAACTGACAGTAACAAGTATTAATCACAAACTATATGCTATGAAAGGATACGATTTGACTGAAGTACAACTAGCTCAAGTATTTAATAAAAGTTATTGTATGGCTATATTAAAACATAATTTTTTATTTATATAACATATTTATCTAAGCAAAGTCAAGTCTTCTAACTAACTTAAACAATAGATTTAAATAAATGAATAAACTTAAAGTTCAATTAACTCTAGATTAATCATTCAATTGGGTTTAACTTAAACCATTTAAGCACAAAATAGTTAATCATAAAGCTAATAGCCCCTAAATGTGGACAACAAATGCACTACAGGCCTAGCTTAAAAGTAAAGGATTCAAAATATAGTTTATTATGACCTTCGGTGTTTATATCAAACAGTGAAGATTTATAGGTAACAACTTCAAGATTATGACATTTAATTAGATACAAATAGGCTTGATATTCAAGAATAGTGTAGTTTCACCCAAAAAAATTCAACCAAGATTCTTAGGTCACCAAAGAGATTATAGCACTCATATTAGTCAACATAATAACTCTTGTCTTCATATTAGGAAAAAAATGTGTAATCACCTAATCTTGAGAGAACAAAAGTCCAAGACTACGTAAAAAGGGTATCACCCCTACAAATAGCAAACAACGAGAACTCTCTCCCCAAAGAAGGGTTGTTGCCTTGTAACAATCTTTAAACAACCAAGGCCCTTTATAGGGGCTTGTAAGGGAAATCAAATTTATTAATCTAAAGGAGCTCTTTTTTTCTTTCAAATGAAGAAAAGCAATAAGGGAAGAAAATTGTAGAGAGCCGAAATTAAAGGCAAACATAGGAGGGATGGGAGAAGAAAAATGATGACAAAAGACATTACCTGAGAACTAAAATAATAAGAGAAGAAAAACAATTGCAGGTGGAACAAACAAGGGGAATAGAGAAGGGATGTTCGTAGCCAAAACACGAAGAGAAAAGAAGAATAAACAAAGGATATAAGAGGAAATTTTTAGGTTAGTAGCCTCACTAAAAAGATGTTGTTTAAATTGTTTTTGGAGTCATTTTTTCCACTACAAATAAAATTTTATGGCCAAAGTTTTGCCTTTGAAATATATTTTGTAGTTAAAAAACATAGTTGATAGTTATAAATCTGGATTAGATTTTATTTTAGGTAAAAATGATCATTTCGAAGCTAAAAGTTATTTCTTACGAAACTTTGTTTTCTGGGATTCGGATTTTATTCCTTTCTCCAAATTCACTCCTTGGCTTTTAGCTATCATCCCATTTGCTTGCAAAATTTTTATACCTCTTTTATTTATAAAAATAGGACATTTTATGTGTCAACAAAAGGATAACAATCTTAGTACCTGAATTCTAACATATTTGCTTGTCCTAAACTGACCAATTGCCATTGAAACAACCTTATCAGCCTTTTATATCATTCATCAATCATTAAATTAATTGGCCAACCTAAAGTCAAAACAACAAAAAAAAGACGTACCATATTGGATGCGCCTTCTCCAATGATCTTAAGAAACTATGCTGGTGACGAATTTACGCTTCCAAACCTAAAATTAGATTCTCCATTACTAAAAGACACAAACACATCCTCAACACCATTGCAGAAAGAAAACTCCTACTTATTATTCAACACGTGCGTGATTGCAGTAGTCGTTGGATTATTCATCGCTATGCCTCCATCTACGGCCATAATCTTCATCTTCCTATCAATTGACCTCATCTCCATAACCCCAACCACCACTAGATCAGCTGATATGGTAGGGCATTCGTCGCTGATCTTTAAATCATAGTCGTCCATCTCCAAAGCATATGTGTATGAGAACACAAATGACCCACCAGTTTATCATAATTCTTTAATATAGGTAGAGTGTAGAGCCCATTAATAAGAATTGGGCTTAGGTCAACTATTTTCAAAATGACTAGAACTAATGATACAAAATCCCGAAGAAAAAAAGGTTCTTGAAACCCCCTAATCCTATTGAATCAAAACCCCAATCTTTCTATTCAATTAAACATGTTAGATGAAACCCCAAATCATAAGTTTGAGACCCAATCCCAAAGAAATCAGAAAATTTATGTTGCAAGTACTTACTTATTGATGCAAATCAATTTCTTGAAGTAACCATGAAAACATTCACGCCTCACTTGAAGAATTCAATTCTAAAATTTTATTAATCATCCAATTTGTAGTTTACAAGGATAAAATAAGGTATTATACCCTTGCTCACGTCCTAACCCTAAAAGGAATAGGTTACAAACCCATTTAATGCTAAAAACAAGCCTAATCCTAACTAGTTTAGGAGTTATAGCCCAATAACGCAATCTGATCCTAATCCACTTAGGATTGGGCTAAACTAACTTAAATAAGACCAAAATAACTTAAATAAACCTAAAGGGGGAATGGGCCTAATGGAGGCGTAAAATAAACTAAGGCAAGCTTACAAATAAATATCCAGTCCATAACAAGTCTTTTGGCCCTAATAAATAAAGGATAAATAACAAGCCCAATGTATTATATTAAGCCCATAAGAATAATTGAACTTGTCTTGAAATTTGGCTAAGTATTAGCCCCTTCACACCCCCTTTCTAGAAGAATCACAGGCTTGAACACTCCACTTGAGTTCTCCACGGATGGTTCAGCCTTGTCATCCAGGTGAGATGTAATGTGACTTTGAACAAACCTTGAAGTGCTTGTTTAAGCCTTGTTACACGTTGCCTTGTAATAGGTTCGCTTAGCAAAGTAAGCTTGTCTTGGCATGTGGCACCTTGATCTCTGTTGCTTCCATGGTTTCTCGTATCATTTCCTCCCTCCTCAAAAGGATTCATCCTCAAATCAGCCCCTACATTATCAAATGGAGAGAAATCAGAAACATTAAATGTAGCAGATGCTTGATAGTTACCTGGAAAATCAATCTTGTAGGCATTATGATTAATGTTTTCAAGGACTTGGAAAGGTCCATCGCCTTTAGGATATAACTTGGATTTCCTTTGCTTAGGAAATTTCTCTTTCCTGAAATGCACCCAAACCTAATCACAAGGCTCAAATTGCATCAACTTTCGCCCTTGATTAGTTCTTTGTGCATATGCTTCATTCCGCTTCTTTATGTGTTGTCTTGCCTTCTCATGAATGTTCCGCACCAAATCTGCCTTCTTTTTTCAATCTGCACTAGTTATCTCACTTAAAGGTAAAGAACACAAATCTAAAGGTGTTAATGGATTAAAACCATAAACAATCTCAAAAGGCGAATAATCAGTAGGAGAATGTATGCTCCTATTGTATGCAAATTTAGTTAATGGCAAACATTCTTCCTATGTTTTAAGATTTTTACCAACCATAGCACGCAAAAGAGAACCTATTCTAATCTGATGATAACCACTTATAAGATCAATTTTTGCAAAGAAACAAGCACCATGCAACTCATCAAGCATATCATCTAACCTAGGAATGGGGTGGCGATACTTTATCGTTATCTTGTTTACTGCCTTATAATCCACGCACATACGCTAAGTTCCATCTTTATTTGGCACCAATAGTACTGGAACTGCACATAGGCTTAGACTTTCTCTCATGTGCCCCCTCTCAAACAACTCCTCCACTTGCCTTTGAAGCTCTTTTGTCTCCTTGGATTACTACTATAGGCTGGGCAATTTGGAATTTGAACTCTTAGCACGGAATCAATCTGATGTTCAATGCCCCTCAATAGTGGTAATCCTTTAGGCAACTCATCTGGAAAGACATCAGAGTATTCCTGTAAAATAAGTTTCACAACATTAGGCAAAGAAGGGTCAAGGTCAGTCTCATTATAAAACAACTCCTTATACATAAGCAAAACCAATGGTTTCTGCGTGTACATGACCTTCCTCAACTCTTTTTCTTTTACAAAGAAAGTACTATTTTTTATTCCACTCTTCTTTTCACTCTTCTCTCCTTTTTCAATTGTTCTACTCTTTTTCTTTTGTTCACTAGTGCACTTACTCTCAGTTGGGCCTTTGTTCTTATTTTCTTGAATGGCCCCTTTTTCTTTTTTTCTTTTTAAACTCTTGGCCTCTCTAAGTTTCTGTTCTTCCATGGCTTTTGGAAGTCTCAACTGATCCTCTTGAACTTCTCTTAGTGAAAGAGGCACCAATGTGAAGTGTTTCTCCCCTATCTTGAATGAATACATATTTTTGATTCCATCATGCACTACACGCCTATCATATTGCCATGGTCTCCCTAATAGTAAATGACTAGCATGCATAGGAACTACATCACATAACACTTCATCAGAATATCTCCCAATTGAGAATGCCACTAGCACTTGCTTGTTCACCCTAATCTCTCCACACTCATTAAGCCATTGCAACTTATAAGGACTAGAGTGCTTAATAAGAGTCAGCCCTAATTTCTCAACCAAAACCGTGCTTGCAATATTGGTGCAACTACCTCCATCAATTATTAAACTACACATCTTACCCTTAATTAAACATCTAGTGTGGAATATATTCTCCCTTTGTTCATCAAGCTCTATCTTTTCTTATGCATTGAGAGCTCGCCTCACTACTAGTGTTTTGGCCTAGACTAGTTGCTCCACTTCTTCATCAGTGCAATCCTCCAACTCAGGCATATCACCTTCATCACTATCTTCTGATTCAATTACCCTATCTCGCAAATACATGATCTTCCTATTGAGACATTGATTTGCCTTATGACCCGAACCTAAACAATTGAAGCATTTGATGTCTCTTTGCTTAGTGCTAGGATTTTGATCATTAGATGTAAGCGCACCTTTAGAGGTTGTCCACTTTTCCTTGGACTTGTCCTCATTGTCATAGGACTTATCCTTGCTCTTTTCCTCCTTCTTCGGCCATTTAGGACATCAAGAATTTGAAGGTCCCAAGGTTTTTCCTTTACTTAAGCTTTTTCCCTTCAATTTCTTCTCAATCTTTATATCCATACTGACCATGTCCTCTAATTCCAAGTATTGATGAAGTTCTAATACGTTGGCTATCTCTTTGTTTAAACCAGCAAGGAACTGTGCCATTTTAGCATCTCTATCCTCCTATATGTTAGCTCTTATCATAGCTATCTCTATCTCCTTGTGGTAATCTTCCAGCTCTTCATGTTTGGAGTTTTTGATGCAACTCCCTATAGTAGTAACTTGGCACGAATCTCTTTTTCATGATCCATTTCATGTCATCCCAGGTTTCAACCGGTCTTTCTCCAGTTTGTCTTCTACTAACCATCAATTGATCCCACCAAACAGTAGCATAATCAAAGAACTTAACTGGCGCCAGCTTCACCTTCTTCGCCTCATAATAGTTGTGGTAGGAAAATATCATTTCTACTTTCCTTTCCCACTCCAAGTAGGCATCTGCATCATTCCTTCCTTGAAATAGTGGCATCTTCATTTTGATGCTGCCAATGTTTCTATCTACCTTTTTAGTCTCTTCCTCCTCTCTGCCTCTTTTAACTCTCCCCCTATGGCCTCCTCTATTTCGGCCTCTATCTCCTCTTCCTCCTCTCCCATAGTTTCAAACTTTACACTACCCCCTCTCATCATCTTCTTCATAACCAACAACTTCTTCTTCATAGTTTTGGGGGACTTAGAGCAGTAGTTGAAGCTCTTTCTCTTGGTGCTTTATTAATTGAAAACTCTTGCAAAGCTCTGATCAATCTATCTTGTCTTTCAAACTTGTTACTGACATCTCTAAACATGTTCTCTATCCTTAGAAACTGATTTTACATAGCTGCTAGAGTAAAGAAAGTCTTATTTTGTTGTTCGTTGTCATTTCCTTTTCCTTCACTAAACTTCCCATCACCATTACCATCCTTATCATTTGTCTTAGACATGTTGTAAACCTATAAGAAAACATTAGAAATGTAGCATCCCACTACCATAGGGCACGTACCTAAGCTTTTGGGCACATAACCTACGATAATGGTATGTTAGAGTAATAAAAAAACTAACTTACACATGACATTATCCAACACACTCGAAATTGTTATCATTTTCTCTTAAACATTCACTTTATTCATTGATAAAAATA
>JAOQMS010084193.1:0-20762 GCA_027563885.1 Erythroxylum longipes | reverse complement strand
CAATTCTAAGATAAATAAATAAACAAACAAATCGTAATTAAATAATTAAACAAATAAATCGATAATAATTGAAAAAATTTTCAGGGTCCAACACATGGCCACTTATCCTAAACCAGAATGTGTCCATTTTAGTATTGTAGCGCATAGTGGTGAAAATTTCTATAGTCATCATGGGGTATGTCAATACATCACAATGAATTAAACGACCCTAACCAATATTTTTAGCTAATCTTTCAATGTTACACCTTAGTCCTAGAGTTTCTAACAGGTTAAAATCAAAGTACCTATGAGTCAATAACTCTCTATCCTTAAAGCCCCGGAATCTCATACCTTCTTCTTTTGAAAATAGGGAATGGGGCGTAAAAAGTAGCCTCTATATCACGTTTACCTTCTTTGGAGACTTGGAGGGGCAGTTGGTTGATTGGTTTACGGGTTACAAGCTTCTTTGGAGCCATTTAACGAGAAAAACTTGCAAAAAGAGTCGAGAGAGATTAACACATTTTTTAGAGAGAAAGAGAGAGAAACTTACCAAATCCCTAGATTCTTAAGTGGGTAATGTGAAATAAGTGTTAAGGGAGTGAATAATGGTGGAAAGAGTGGAGAAAGCACTAACAAGCTGTTTGGAAACCTTCGAATTGAATTCATAATGAATTGGATTCAATTACATTAATGAGATTAAATTAAATTCAATTTACACTGTTTGGAACAAACCCAGTAATATTATAATTGAATTCAATTACAGTGTTTGGAACATAGTGAAAATGAATTCAATTATTTCATATGACATTTTTACCTTTGACTAAAAAATAAACATTCACACTTACATAGAGTAAGTTATAAAAATTAATTTCATTATAGGTGATATTGTTGGCCCCGAGTCTCGGTATGCTAAAATTGGGGGACTTTTTAAATAAAATTATATATATATAACTAACATCAACATAAAAAGAATTAAATTCTTGGTGGGAGTAAAAACAAATAAACAAACAAACAAATAAAAAAATGTTGGCCCTGGGTCTCAGTTCATATTTACTGGCAACTAAGCGCCGAAATTTGGAGAATTTTGGAAAATAATAGTAAAAATAAAAATGAAATAAAATAAAAATAGGTCATGGTTGGGAGTAAAAACAAATACACAAACAAATAAATACATTAAAAAATGAAAGAAAGAAGTGAGAATGTCACTGCTGTGCCTTTGAAAATGTCATGGTTGTTACAATAAGAGTCACGAGCGTGACAACAGAGAGTTAGATCTGGGTCTTTTGAAAATGCATAGAAGTTTTATATTGATAGAAGAGAGAAAAGGGGATAAAAATGTGTTCTAAATCTTAAATGAATAAACTATATCGATCTAGGAATAATTTAACAAAGTCTTCTTCATAAAAGTTGCAGATAATTCTCTTAGCTTTCCAACGACATAAAGTTTATAATTTTTGGACTTCCAGATTGAAAGTTATGATGATTTTAAGTTGGAGTATGCACAAGAGATTCACGATCGTGCCTATGCAGGATCACGACTTTTCTTCTTCCATGTAGAGTCGCGATCGTGTAGATGCATGATTGCGATATCCATCAATTTTCAGTAAAGTCGCGATCGTACAGATGCACAACCGCGACTTCTGTGTTTTTCTTCCTACTTTCTTTCCATTTATAGCCTAGAAACAGAAGTTTTTAGGTAACACTTTCTTCTAATTAAATGTTCCTCTATGTCTTACGTTTCTAATGACATCAAATTCATACATTTTGGTTCAGTATGGTGCAAGTTATAATCAAAATACTCCATACTATTTCATACCTCAATAGAGCACAATTCTCAACTTTAAGCCAAATTTTAAGACTCTTAAGGATAGATTTGAAATTCAATTCCTACATGAAAAATGTAGCCATATGTCTCTAGTTTACTTTAGATCAAAATTCATCCAATTTGGATATTCACAAATCAAGTTATGGCCAAAATACATATGTATGTTTAGTAAAACACTACATATAACATACTCCAGCACAATTCGTTGTCAATGTTCTATTACTTCTCTATCATTTCTCTATCCTTTCACATTGATGATTCAGTTATACCTCAATTTTCAATTCAGTAATCTCTATACATAATTCACAAGTTCATGAATGATCACAACACAAAAACAGAACCTAATTCATACTTTTACATATCACATTTTTTGCACTTTACTAATCTTCGTTTAACTTCAATTATCACAATCCTTTATACACTTTCTGCACATTTTCTACTGATTTTAGTCCTTCATCACTTTACTTATATCTCAAAAATTGCTTCTTCCTACATCACTCACTCACGCATGCATCCATTCATCTTGCTACACCATTCACGCATGCATCCATTTTCAAACATGGAATCATCATCAAAAATCAAGTCACGACCGTGCATTTTTTTCTTTATTCATAAGTTTATTTGTTTGTTTTACTCCCCATCCTCGACTTCTCCTTATGTTATTTTATTATTATTATTATTTATTTCTTTTTAAAAAGCCCCACCATGAATTCATTTTATCTTTATCTTTATTTTATTTTTGTTATATATATTTTTATTTAAAAAGTACCCTGGTTTTGTCGTCTTGTCGCCACGAAATAAGAACCGAGACTCGGGGCCAACATCACTTCTTTCTTTTATTTTTTATTTATTTATTTGTTTGTTTATTTATTTTGACTCCCAACCGTGACTTATGTTTATTTTATTTCACTATTATTTTCCAAAAGAAAAAATTGATTGCAAATGACATTAGGCTAAACCGAGCAATGAAGACAATAGAAAACTATTATAATTTGGAAGCTTCAAAAAAACATGAACGAGTAGTAGTTCTTTTGCGTTGACAACTACAAGGCACCATCAATTTTTGAAATTTCACTCTGAATTACATAATATCATAACAAGTTTAACTTGTCTTCCTATGATAAGGAGACATAACATCGTTACATCAGAAAATTAAATAAAAAACATTCATACTTGCATAGAGCAAGTTATATCATTCATAAAGCTCCACAGTTAAATAGAGCAAGCTATAAAAACCTAACACCAACCCATCTTCCTAGACAACCAATCTAAACATAGTTCAACTGAACATGCAAAAAACACACCAATAAAGTTAGGATGCTCTACAAGCCAATCAACTGCATCCAAGAGAACACGTCCTTCCAATCCTAATTCTTTCATTGCGTCAAATATTTCCTCCTCTTTTCTAACACGAGAGTTTGTGGCTACAATAACTTCTGCAATTTCTTTCATTGCATTCGACATAACTTGTAATTCTGAAGAAATTTTATCTTCCACTCGTACTTTTCTTTTCTTACCCTTGTAGGAATGCTTCGACACTGAAGGAGTTGATGATAAGGAAGCTTGAGTTGTTGGTATTGTTGGAGTACTCTTGCTCTCAAATTAATAAAAACTCTCTAAATGAACTTCATTATTTGCTTGCATATTATCAATGTCCTCAATATTCATATCTCACGTTTCCTTTTCCCATCTTTGAACCTTCTCTTTTACACTTTCATCTTCAAATC
Organism: Erythroxylum longipes; assembly: GCA_027563885.1. Taxonomy (NCBI): domain Eukaryota; kingdom Viridiplantae; phylum Streptophyta; class Magnoliopsida; order Malpighiales; family Erythroxylaceae; genus Erythroxylum; species Erythroxylum longipes. The sequence goes on along the minus strand of JAOQMS010084193.1, from coordinate 17,231 downwards.
CTGGAGCTCTATCTTTCTCATAAATCTCGCTAACCAAGTCCAAATTAGGTAAAGTCTTCCCACAAATATGTTTCACCTTTTTGTTAACCTATTAATCAAAATACAAGAAACTATGTCAACAAACTTCATGCATAAAAAATAATACAAATATAAAAAAATTAACTAGATAAGTATTAAATAAAATACCTGTATCAAACTTTGTCACACCTTTGGAACAGCTTCAAATGTCTTGGTAACATCATTCTATCCAATTCCACTTTTGCCATCAAAAAATATTGTCAAATGCATTTGTTCCCTTAAAGTTCTCAAGCGAGTTACAATTTTGCTTCGATTAATTTTAACCCCAAACTTTTCATTAATTTCCTTTATTAATTAATTTCCTTTATTACCTCTCTATATGTACCAGTACTAAAATTTCTATCCTCCTTTTAACCTTTATTTTTTTGCTCCCTAAGAATTTGAAACATGCACTTATCCATTTTATAATTCTCCCTCAAATATCCATCAGCTTTTTTTCATCATAATTCACTTCTATGTCCATCATGTCACCTATTTTTTTCAAACACAATCCAACACAAACCATCTTATACTATGATTAATCTTACTTTTCTCAACAACATAAATAAGCCTAAAATTTTTAAAGACAATTACATTCAAAGGATGAACAATCATGTTTACAAGTGGCCGTAAAAAAAGAGAAAAAAACATAAACAAAGTTACATAATGTAATGACAAAAATTTCAACAAATCAATGTCGAGAAATGTAATCATTCCACATATGCGCAGCTATACTATTTCTTATTATTTCTCCTCTTCTACCATCTTCATTCCTGGCAATTCCTCCAAAGACATTATCATTCTCATGATCACTAATCAATAGCTCTCTATCAACTCTTGCAACAAGTTCTTCATTCGAATCATATTGTATCAAAAAGTTATGCAAAATACAACAAGCTAACATAATTTCAGAAAATGTGTTCACAGCATATCTTGACATCTCAGATAAAATGAAAAATTTAGACTTCAAAACACCAAATTCCCTTTCAATTGCATTACATAATGAAGCATGTCTCAAGTTGAATAACTCTTTTGCATTAGTTGGAGCCTGCGGAGAATATTCTTTTAAATGATATCGAGTGCTTCTATAAGGAGCGATAAATCCGGACCTCAGCATATATCCAACATCAAGTAAATAGAATTTACCTATAAATAAAATTAAAACCATTTACTATATGCTTATTGACAATAACACTTTTTGTATATAATATGGAATTTAATATAATCTTCAACTAAAAGATACCTTGAGGAACAATGAGCTTATCTTCTCTAGCTAATGCATTATCTAAAATTCTTAAATCTGAGGTTGAACCTTCCCATCCAGGTAGGACATATGTAAATTTCAAGTCAAAAGTGCATGCAACCAAGACATTCATGGTAGGATAACTCTTCTTTCCTCTGTACTTTGATATATTTTCCTTTGAAACTTTTACTTTGATATGTGTTCCATCAAGAGCACCAATACAATTCTAAAAAGTCTATAAAATGTATTAGAATTTTTTTATTAATATAAAAAAGTATGTTTTTGTATATAAATTGTTTTAAAAAATACCTGAAATATGGGTAAAATCTTCCTCCGCTATTGATTATTTCGAGAGGTACAACCAAACCATTTGGTTGAACCAAAAATTGATCCTCGAGTGTAATTATTGCTCTAAGTACTTGGTGGAAGTGATGACTAATTGTTTCAGTAGATTGTCGGAAAAAAAAACTTTGTGAACAAGTGCTAGCTCTACCACTTAAAATGTATAAAAATGTTCAACTTGTTCCTCAACCAAACTATATTGGTTATCTCTTAACAGTCCCCTCCTACGAAAAATTGAACATAAGCAAATAAATGCATCATAACTCATGCATAAAATGCTACGTGCATTATAATGTATCTCTATTGCGGTTAGTAATTCTTGACGTACAATTTCTCTATGACCTCTTCTTGGATGCACTAGTTGTCTATTAGCCCGAGACATATATTGATATATATAACTCAAGCAAACCAAATAACCCGCATAAGCTACCATAGCAAGTAGAGTATTTCTTTCAAATCCCCTCATATCGCCTGCATTTAAATTTTATTTATTGTCACAAAACGAGTAGAAAAATCTTTTGACATTGGCTAAAGATTAAAAGCTGAATTAAAATGAAACCAACCAAACCAACTAATATTACATGTAGAAATTATCAAAAGATATAAATGTAGAAATTATCAAAAATTTTACTATTTCATATAAATCAATATAAGGTAAAATTACAGTGAAAATGTAAATACACACCCTACGGGGTTTGAAAAAGTCGCCTATTACTACTTTTCTTTTTAGGAAAGTAATAAGCAATATATGTATATTGTTTATTTGTCTTGTATTTTTTGCAAGACAAATATAGTTATATTGTTTATTCCAAGACAAATTTATATTATTTTCCAAATTTCTAAACCTAGTAATCTTCCAAGAGATCCCAAGTAACTCATGGTCATACCTTTACCATCAACCAAAAAGTACTGTAAAAAATGCAGAATTCAATGATCCTTATGCGTAAGAACAAGAAGAAACTGATTCAAGCTCCTGAGAATCTATGGATCTAAAAGAGAACGATGATCATAGACAAAAAGAAAAAAGAAAAGGAAAAGACACCCATGAATAAGGAAAAGGGAAAACCTGGATATAGTGGGAGGTGCTGATTCGTGGAGAACGTGCTGTTGTTCTTCTTAGTGAGCGGGGCTCCTTGAGGCTGCGTTAGTTGAAGAGTAGTGAGCTGGGAGGGGCTGCTTTAGTTGAAGAGATATGTATATAATAGGGTTATTGCTTTTAGATAGGTTTTATTATAAGGATAATTTTCAACGTTCAAAAAAAGAGTTAAATTCTAGTGTGTAATTCAATTCCGATGCTTTTTCAGGTAAATTCAATTTATAAAGAGTGATGAATTTCAATTACATATATGAATTGAACTCATCCATTTTTTCTGTTCCAAACAGTTGAATTGCAATTGAATTTAATTCCTACCTTTCCAAACACCTTATTAATTTTTTATGTTAAATTTAATATTTAATATTAAATTAAATTCTTATAAAAATATTAGAGGAACGTTGGATTTACTGTTCTTGCAAGTATTTGTACTGCAGCTTTAATTCAGAAGTTGTCGGACCTATTCAAAGGTGATCCTCGGGGAACATAACAACCTGATATTCCAGTATTAAGCTGTTTTCTTACGTGTTTTCCACAACATGGTACACTAGTTCTTTATCCTGGGTATTAAATTGGCTTTCAATGGATTCTTCATCACCGTGGTGAACTGTTGCTTCTCAGATAGATCCACTTCCTCTCCATCCACAGCTTTCCACTCAAATTTCCATATCAAATTGGCCACGAAATATTCCAAATGAAGCATCGCCAAGCCATAACCTGGACAAATCCTTCTTCCAACTCCAAAAGGCATCATCTTTATCTCTTTGCTACCTGTTATGTCCACTGCTTCACCTTCACCACCACTCATAAACCTTTCAGGCTTGAATGACATGGGATCTTCCCACACTTCTGGATCCCAACCCATGTCTGCTACCATGAAATTGATCGTTCCATTTTTGGGTACTACATGTCCACCCAACTCTATATCTTCAGTCACTGCATGTGGTATCACGAAATGCCCAGGTGGGTGTCGTCTTAAACCTTCCAGAATGATTGCTTTAAGATATGGCATTTTCTGCAGAACTTCTTCTTTTACCTCTTCTTCTTCTTTTACTTCTTCTCCTTCGCTTTCCATAACCCCTTTGATTTCAGTAAAAAGCTTCTCCTGTATGTGTGGGTATCTGACCAAGTTTGCCAAGATCCACTCCAAAGCTGTGGAAGTAGTATCCGTACCTGCGTTGAGGAACTCATTGCACAAAGACACAATTTCCTCTTCAACAAGCTTCGTTGACCCGTCAGGAAGTTGGAGATCTAACAAGGTATCAACGTAACACAAAACAAGTCTGTCGTTTTCATTTTCAAAGTCTTCCTTGGCCTTACTCTGACTCTCTCTATAGATCTTTTTCCTTGCCCTTATCAGAGGAATCAGCACATCTTCTTGGTCTTTCCGCAACTGAGAAAGCTTTGCCCATCTTTTCCGAAACACAATTTTGGTCACATTCGGCCAAAAATTCAGCGTATTGAAGTTGCTTGAATTCAAAAGCATAGCCCGCTCCACTCTTTCTATTTCCTTTACTTGGTTTTGATCAAGCTTATCTCCAAAGCACATGAACACCAACAAGCAAAACATGGCGTACTGAAACTCTTGCACAACCTTAACATGATTTCCAGAGGCGGAAGCCGATTCCAATCGAGTCGCAAGCATCTGCCGAACCCAATTACGGGCATGAGAGTAGTCCTTAACCCGAGAAGGATGGAGAATTTGGGAGGTAAGATTTCGGCGAAGGATGCGCCAAGTAGGCCCATATTGAGCGGAATTAATGGTTTGTATTTTTGTAAACAGTGTCCCGGTGATGGCATCGACTTTAAGTCGGTCAGCGAAGACAGCTCCTTTGTGGATTAAGGCCTGGAAGGCGAGAGAGCGGTCGGCCACGAAGATGGCCGGACGAGACCCGAAGTGGAGGGTGATGATAGGGCCGAATTTGGCGTGTAAACTGCGAATGATAGGCTCGAGTTCGGAGAGGGACTTGCGAAGACATAGGAAGTTGCCGATGACGGGGAACTTAGGAGGACCAGGAGGGAGTTTGTGGGAACGGAAAATAAGTGTGGAGATGGTTTTGACAAGCAGTGAGAGTGCGAGAGAGACTAAGAGAAGGTATATGGTCCCCATTACTAAAAATAAGTGATACTAATCGGCCTTTTATTCTCACTGTTTTTCTCAATCCATACTTAAATTGTTATATGCACTTACTAAAAATAAGTGATTTTGTGGGCTAATTAAGATACTCCAAACATTTGAATTGTTAAAATAAATCAAATTATATAATTAAATTACATCGTTGTGTTGCTTGCCTTCCACTCCTTTTCTCTTTTATATATTAAAAAAGAAACTAACGATTTCAACTTTTGGATATGATGTCAGCGCATACGACATCGTTATTGCTTTAACTGAACTAACACGAAGGCTCCTCAGATTCTTTGACTTGAATTCACGTGTCTGTCACTCAACACGTGTCTGTCACTCAATCCTTTATTATATTCCTGGCCTAGTAGATTTAAAAGATGAGATATTCTATTTCAGTCAGCCCATTTTAATTAAATTTTATATATATATATATTTTTTTTAAAGAAGAGACCAATAGCTTAGAAACATTCAACATGAAAAAACACAAAAGCAAGGTACAGAAATCTCAAATATATCTCCATTATTGAGGAGTGGTACAATGCCTCGGTGGTTGGTTAAGCCACTCGTAGTGATCGGGGATTGAAAACCCATAATTAGCTAACCAGTCTAGACATCCGTTGCCTTCACGGCACACATGTTGGACGTGAATGAAGATATCCTTACTCATCTCCTCTCGTATGGCCCGAAGTAGTCTCCTAGTGTGATGTGATCTCCCTGCAGATTGTGTTATGAGGATGAATGCCGCACGCAAGTCCAATTCCAGAATAGCTTAGCGGATGCCTAAGAGTTTGGCAAACGCACCCTGTCAAGTGCTGCCTAAAGCTTAGCCACAATGGCGGAAGCAATGCCAATTTTGCGGGAGAATCCTCCCTGCCATCGGCCCAAAGTATCACGGATCAGTCTACTACAGGCTGAAACTCCCGGGGCTCCCTTTGTCGCTCCATCCATTTTGATTTTGACCCACTCCTTTAGGGGGATGTCATCTAATCCAAAACCAATATTTTCGTGGAGATTGGAGCTTTTGTTCCTGCACCATGGCTGCCTGAAAGTGAGTAGCCATCCTGCATCTCTTTATACATGAACACGTTTGAAATATTCTAACTGAAATAGGATGCTCTAACTCGATTATTGATAGGCCAGCCAGTGCATAATTGTGCCTTGAACCTCGTAACAAAGACAAAGATACTAAAGTATTCAAATTTTTATTTTTTAATTTAATTTTTAATTTTTACTATTTAAAAGACATATCATACCATCAAAAAAGAAGTTTGAATTTATTAAAACTTTTAAAACTCAAATACCTAATTTAAAAAATCTTTAAAAATTAGCATTATGTATATGATCATCCACGTCACCCTAGGATATATATTGTAGAAGTATGAATCATGTCCATTTTTTCTAAATCCTTTTGTTTCATATTCGTTTTGCTTGAATTAGCAACTCGTGGCGGTGAGAGCGGAAATTGAATCTCACATCTATAGAAGATTACAACATATATAGAAAGTTTTGGGATTATTATTTTCTATTTTAAAAAGCAATTTAAATGGTAAATTATAGTTTATAGTTTATATTTTTAAAATATTTTTGGATTAATTTATTATGCTTATATTCATAACTAGAATTACTTCTACTTTGTATTGTTATTGGGATTACCATATATTTCATTATGATAAATTTTCCAAAATATCGATGGCATCTTTGTGACGGAATCTAACCGTGATTGAATCACAGATGCAGTAGAAAACAAAACTTTTTATAGATTCCGAGCGGATCCTAATAATTGATTAAACTTGAATAAAACAAAAATATGAATCATAAGAAATCGTACCTTATTCGTGTTCCCGTTAAAAATTCTTTGAAACTTTTTCCGATTTGTCAACCACGAACTGTTCAAACATCCAGCCTCTGACAATATCACAGAGCAATTTCTCAATACTCTTTTGAGAGGAAGAAAAGAAGTGCTAGCTTTTAAAAGTTCTTCCTAGTAATGGAAAAATCATTAGGATTTTTTACTAAAATTAAATTCTTTAATTACAATTAAAATCAAAATCAAAATCAAATTCTAATTATAATTAATTTAATTTTAATAAAGTAAAATATCTCATATTTGATGGTTAAAATTTCTCAAACTTTATAATTAAGTCCAGCTTAATTAAATTGATTTTTTTTCACAAATTGCTCTTTGATATGTAATCCATTATGTTTCTAATATATTAGTAATGATTATAAATTATAATTATAATTCACGATTAGAATCAAATAAATAAAATTCTTTTTAATTTATCTTTAATTCTTCAATTAAACAATTTATAATTATAGGTCAAGACTGACGTCTAACAAGATGTTATGACCATCTAAATATTAGGAACGTGAAAGTGGTTTGACTTAACCTGTCCATGCATGGTTTTGATGTATAATTTATCCTTTCGTCATCCAATATTCCAATTGGACAGAGTATCATAGTGTCTACTCTTTTGATCCAATCATGTTCGTTCTTGCTAATTAGTAATTGATTTATGATTGATATTTAAAAACGCCTTTTCAAATGTTAATTCACTCTGGCCAGAAAATTCCATAAATCAGTACTAATCAAGAACATTGGAACATTCTCTTTAATTATTTTAGATGCCGAATCTTTTATTGACTTACTCAATTATCTTTATGTCGTTCATACTGTATCCAAGTACTACCGACTGAATTATCCCAGGACAATTCATAAGTAGTATTAAAATACAATAATTCTCACACGAGATACCTTGGTAGTCTCAAGTCTAAGGATCAATTATTCAACCATCATTATAAGGAAATCTACAAACACATAAATAGCATTCCATTTGAGATTCTCATAGTCGAGTTAATTCAGTGACTTATCTCTAATAATCACCCACACATTAGTTTAAGTATTTTTTTAAGTATTTCCATACTTTAATTTATGAGATCAATTACTTTCTTCATAAGAAAGAAACATAATGTCAGTTAACTTTACAGTTTCAACAATATCCCGTTTTGATGAAACTACAACTAGGAACATTTAGGAATAACACAAAATGTAAATTGAATCTCACAATTATGATCTCATCATAATTTTAATTACATGTTACTTATTTCAGGGATTTTATTTTTAGTATTAAAATATCAAATGTAATTAATACATAAATATAAAGAATGCCTTTATTAATTATTGTCACTAAACAACAACCAATCGATTGGCTATAGGGCATAAAGTAACATTTTCTACATTACAAATTAAGCATATGCCAACATAATCATTAGTGTAAGGACAAATTATATTTAATTTTATGATATTGTTAAGAGTATAAAATATTAAATTTTCTCGTCGGAGGTAATTTTTGATGCTGTGGATTGTTGTGAAGCGGTGACTATGGGTATTGACTTTTGAGTGAGGGTTGCCGGTGCAGGAAATATAGGAGATTTCATCCGCCTAATTTCATTGTGAACATTCTTATCAATTTATTTTTGTTAATTTTTGATGATTTAATATTTTTGAGACACTAATACTTCACATGAATACATGAGATAGGTGATTTTGATAACAAATCACATCTGGCATATGTTACTTATTGATATTATTGATTTATTATATTTATATAACATAATAATTAGTATTATAAATATTTACTATAATTATTAATAATATTTTGAATAGTTTAATATGATAATAAACTAAGTATTTGATTAAATTTTTATTTATTATCTAATAATAAATAAAATAATCAATTTCTTATTTTTATTTATAATAAATAAAATTTTATTTTTGATGTATCACATTCACATTTCATTACTTATGTAAAAAATTACGTGCAAACTTTTAATATGTAATATTAATTTATTTTTAATAATTAATATTATAGTAACAAATTAACATAAAATTACACTTGGCATTAACTACTAGTTTGATATCATCAGGAAAGACTCTTTATACTTCCTTAATGTAAAAAGTACGCAAGTTCTATTCTCTAAATTATTGTAAATTCTTACTTTCAGGATGAAAGGAAAATGACTAGTAGGGTAAGGAAGGATAAGCTTTTTGACGAGGAATGCTGAGTGACTGATCCTCCGAATTAGCACAAGTATTTAACCAAATGTTTGTTTGTGTAACGGTGAAAATTAATTTCTTTCTTTATTCCAAGGAACTGTTAACGGTACGAATTGCAGATAGTAGTGAAGCTTCTGAGATGTCCTACAATGACATCCCATCTCAATCTCAATCTTGTTGACTCTATTTATCATTTTATTTGAAGAAGGCAAGATGCTATATTCTTGAGGAATATGACCATAATGAACTTGAAAATATTGTAAAATATTAAGTTTATTTTAATATTATAAATATAAAATATTAAGTGTACAAATTTATTGAAAAAAATATAAACAATGTCTCTATAAGGTTTTTATATTTTACATTAGACTCTTATTATATAAATTTGATGTAAAAATTTCTTTATTATGTTAATATTCATATATTTTACTTTCAATTATTATGAGAATTGATTAATTTAATAATAGAATTTGGTATATTTAAATAAATTAAATCAAAGAGTTTGAGGAGAGTCATTAATTGTATGCAACTTTTTGTTTGCATTTTATAAAAAGGATGTTTCTATAACTTAAACTCATGCCTTTTTTGTTACAAACGAGTAACCTTTTTAGTTACTCTAAAGCTCGCCCTCTTAATATCTAATAATATATATTAAAACAAAATAAAAATAGGATGATTCTATATTAAAATAAAATAAAAATAGGATGATAAATTTTTTAATTTTTATTACAAATCTCAATCAAATATATTATATTTTTAACAAAAGTAAACAACAAATAGAAACAGTAACCAAAATCAACAATAGAAATTAAAAGTCAAACCTAGGATTCAAACTTTCAATAAGAGGCCAAGACAAGATCATCTTAGTGATAAGAGTTCCGAAAGCCTTACAAATAGCTATATTTCGTTAGGAAGTATAGAGGCCCAATGCAAACAAAAAAAAGAGACAATAAATTTAAAAGTGTCTAATTTATTATAACTTTTTAAATTTAGTATCAAACTTTTTAAAAGTCTTTAATTTAGAAACTGTTCTTTCAAATTTCGTACAAATCAGATAACATGTTGTTTTTGTTGATGTTACTAATATAATAGACATTTATGTGACATTTGATGGATATGTCACATTAGCAAAAATAATATTTTGACATAATTTATACAAGTTTCAAAAAGTTAGTTACTAAACTAAGAATTTTAAAAATTTTCACACTAAATTAAAAAAAATCTTAGAAGATTAAGCATTGTTTAATTTGTTATCTCATCAAATAATCTAATTTTTTTCTTTCACATGGAAGAAAATTAAGATCGTTAAATTTTTTAGCTCCAACAAAATGGATTTTGTATTTTGTATTAATATGAATTTTAATATAAAATCATTACCGTTTCGAATAATATTTTAAAATTATAACATATTCACTAAGGTACAACTTATATAAAGTTCTAGTAACCTTAACATCAATAAAAACTTGAGTAATTGAATTATATTAATTCTAATTTTTTAGTAGTAAACATTAAATAGTCGAACAATGTTTATTTATTTAATAATAGATTAGATGATAAAAACTAAAATAGAAAGCTAAAATTACTTCATATGTTATCAAAATAGGATTAAATTAAAAATAAATTTTAAATAAAATAAGTTGTTTATTAAATTTTAAAAAGAAAACAAAAAATTAAATATAAGAGTACACCCTGCACCCTTAATAATTTTACCTATATTTTATTCTATCTCTTTATTATACGTAAATTATATCTACATGTCTATATTATATACTTAACACAGCATATACAAATAAACAAGAAAAGCATAAAAATAAATTAACACAAATATTAAAATCTAAAAAGATATAAAAACAATATTTGAAGGATGAAAGAAATCAATGAGCATTTAATATAGAGAATAAGTTTTAAACAAAATTACTAATACAACTTTTACAAGTTTTATTAATGACACACACAATAGTACTAGTACCTGTTAGCAGCGAATATCATTTTCAATTATTTTTTAAAATTATAAAATAATACTTCAATTTTTATATAATTTAAATTTGATCCATAATTATGATCAAAATGACAAACTATTTAAATTTTGATTTAGTAACTCTATTTATCAAAATTATCTATTCATATCTAATAACGCGTGTTCTTGGACTATCATATATTCAACAATTAAAAATATAATTATGTTCTCTATGAATAATATATTTCTACAGACTCCCCTTAAGAGTAAACTATACTCTCATTAATCTTCTTGTAGACATGATAAATTCATAATTATCTCTAAAACAAACTCTTTGAATTCATTATGAATGTGAATCTTTCAATATCTCATAGTCTTTCAACTATACATCAAATATATAAATAAAGATATTAGTTCCAATTGGATATATTGTCACGAGATTTGAACTTTCTCAAATTTCATCTTACTTCAACTGCTTATCTTGAGAACAATTCTCCTATAAATGTTCATTGAAACAAACACTATTCAATAGAGTCTATACAGTTATATCCAACGTTTTGAATACCTCAAAACTTTCTATTATTTAATTTAGTTCTAAACTTACCGGATAATATATGCTTCAACTAAATATCACATCGTAAAATCATTAGTTTGACTCTTTCAAAGTCTTACCATTCTACAGTAAAACCTCGATAAATCAATATTTGATAAATTAATAATCTCAATTAAATAATAATTTTTTCCGGTTCCAATGGGCCAATGAGATAAAATAATAACATCGCTAAATGTATAAGATAATAGTTTTTAAAAAATTCTTTGGGGCCACTGAAAATATAAAATAATAATTCATTAAATAAGTATGAAAATTACATATATAATTCATAAAATAAAGCATTTCCTAAACAATTTTTATTTCAAATTTTATGCAGTACTGTGTACTTGAAACAATTCACAACACTTCATATTCTAATGTACCTACATGCACTCTATTTTGAATCACACCTAAGATGAATAAACTTATTTTTGACAAGATTAATAAACTTAGATACAATGCATCATCATTAATTAATTGTTTATTTATTTTCTTTTCTTAGTTATGGAAGAAAATTAACTGTTTAATTTGACAAATATAATGTACAAAATAAAAATTATTCTATAAATTAATAAATATTAATTTATCAATAAATTAATAAAATATTCATTTAACGATAAATTAATAACTCCGTATAAGATAATAATTTCTCAGGTCCCAAAAATATTCATTTATAGAAGTTTTACTATATATCTATTTGTAAAATCTTGTTAATTGATTTAATTAGAACCATCGAAGGTAAATCATTATACTAGGCATATCTATAAAAGAAATAAATATTGCATCATATAATATCTCATATGTTTTTTTCCTCCTTACACAAATCCATACTTTTACGAAATCTGGTTCTTGAGGTATTGACTAGCAAATGTCATTCCCTATAAATAAGTGAAAGTTTTTAATATCACTATATCGATCTCATTAAAGTACTTCAGCATTGTTAATGTTTAACTTCTACGTAAATTTAAATAATTTAAACATAAAAAAATTAAATTAATATTTTATTTAATACATGACTATATCACATAAATTTATTAGTAATTTTTTGAAATACAAATATCATCTTTTTATGAATTGTTATTGTATCTCATACATTATATGTATAAAATTTAAAAATTTAATATCATCTTCATCCTTTCACCGAAGGTTGATTTGGTCAACCTTCAACCTAACAAGTTTCATAAGATTTATAATCAAAATGATACATATATCCTTGTTTACAATTTTATGATTCTCATTATATTAATTTAACTAATATGACATAAAAAGATAGTCTTGGTTATCTAACTTTATATTCTTGCAACTTCTGTTAAATATAAGTCTTCTTTAATCTAATACATACAAACTATTTGTATAAATTTCAATCAATCACTTTTACTTAACAATCTGTTTCTTATCATACATCAAACATTATAGTAATGTTGAATTTGAATCCAATATCAAATACTCTAAACCATGAAGTAAAAACATATATGATCTTTATTGTATCACATATTAACAAGAAAAGTCTTCAGTCATTTTTCCTTCTAATGACAATTATTATCATATTATAGCAAAGCCTTTAATTGTAATTCATGTTTATGTTGTTAGTGAGCTAAATAGAATGAAGTAATTCCATTAAAGTAGTATAACCTTCAGCTTTACTCTATGTAACCTCTTGTATTTTGCAATTATGCTGTTAGCATGCATCTTACTTGATGTCATTAAAGTTTATGAGATAATAACTCAAAATGTCATTGCATTTTCTCATCCATATAATATTGACATACCTCTAAAACTTTAACACCAATTCCTTAATAAATTAATTGCCAATTGCATAACGGATCTATAACTTTTCTATCTAACTTTAAGAACTCTTCTTAAATATAGCATATGTTCAAGAAACTTGGTTCACTAATAAATTTAAGAAGTTCTTTGTATTCAAAGACTTTTGTTGCCATCTCATAGAAATCTCAAAATTCCATGCCTTCATATTCTTCTCCAATTCAATGTCTAGCCCTCTTTGAGATAACTTCATATATTCAATCTTTGGAAGAGTGATCCAGCATTTTCTTCTCATTTTCTTGAAATGAGTGATGAACATGTCAGTATTCTCACCACTCTTCTGAGTGACTCTTGATAATTCAACTATGCTAACTTCGTGCTCAGTGCTAAAAACTGAGTATGAAACAAATTTTCCATTTCAACTCAAGAAAAGATGGAATTTTCAAGCAACAAAGCATAAATAGAGAAGGTGGTTCCTGTTAATGAATTTAGGAACAACCTGAGCTTAAAGTAATTGAAGTTGTCATAATTGGCTTATTTTTCACATTGTATGGTGAATCTAGCGATATGCTCAATGATGGATTTACCATCTTCACCAAAAAAAAGCTAAGTGTGGAAATTCTGTAATCATAAGGATAAGGATTCTCATAATCAATCTGGTTCAAATGAGGCTTGTGTAATTCAAAGCAGCAAAATTGTCCTATACTAAGACCGTACAATTAATGCATAGCTTCTCTGACAGCTTCCATATTGACTTGTAATCTCATTTGTGGTAGAGAATAATATGATTACAATTTTCAAATGAAATGGTACCTTTCAATAGTATTGAAGTCCATTAGCTTTGACCTCCCCACTAATCCTTATCTACTGAGAATCTAACACTTGACTGCATATCAACCATTCCTAAGATTAACAAGAAGAGGTGTCATAAGAATACCCTCTCTTTTATAAGGATATATTTTTTATCTATAGAGGAAGTAGTTCAAAGTGACTAAATTCTCCAACTTCCATCACATTAGGAGCAAGATTTCCCTCAAGTCCTTAGAAGATTTGTTTTGTTAAAGTAAGAGAATTTTTCCCAACAAACTGTATCAGAGCAACAGATGGTTTGTCAACCTTCTATGATAATATTTTGATTATATTGATCGTAGAGGACGTGTTAGACTTCAATTTTAAATTTTTGTTTGTTTAAACAATGTCGTTCTGTTGTAACGAATTTAAATTCGCGTTAATAGGGAAGTTAGCTAAATGTGAGGTTGCCTTCTCAAGATTATATAGCATCTGGTATACAAAACCTTAAATACTTAGTAATATAGGGACTTCTTCCTTCAAGGCTAGAGACACAGTTATTTATTTTCCATTATATGTTTGTGACATTATCATCCTACCTAGCATGCCAAATTGTTTAGTGTTAATCTAGAACGTAGTCGTGTCAGGGAGCAATTATCCCAAAATGTACTTGACTTCTTATCAATGATATAAGTAGCCTCTGAAATACTTAGAAAATAGAGTTCTAATATACCAAAATGCTGAAATATGTTGAAAATAAAATCTAAAGTGAAGAAAGTAATTGACTATTACAAAAGGGAATTTGATATACCAAATGTGAATTTGTAATGTAAAGAAAGGTAAAAAATAATGAAGTATGCTTGAATATTTATTGTTTTCTCTATAGATTGATTTTTGTTGTATTGTGAATGTGTTGATCTGAGAATTGTCTATTGTGTCAATTATTCTTCATCCTCATGGTGTTGGTAATTTATTATCCTTTGATCCTTAACCAATTTTGCTATAACTGCCTACTTCTCTGGTTTTAGCTAACTACCTGCCACTATCTCTTTAACTTCTATATTCTAGACTTCTACCTCGAATAACTTCCTAACTTCTGACCCACTCAGCCATATTTTTGTTAACTACCTTCCAATATTTTTTCAAATTCCATATTTCGGACTTCCACAAATTCAACATATTTCTTCAAACTTTCCTAGTTTTTTTGTTTCCCATGAATTCTTTAGTTTTCATTTCTAGACTAACTACATTTAATTAAGTG
This sequence comes from Erythroxylum longipes, assembly GCA_027563885.1. Taxonomy (NCBI): domain Eukaryota; kingdom Viridiplantae; phylum Streptophyta; class Magnoliopsida; order Malpighiales; family Erythroxylaceae; genus Erythroxylum; species Erythroxylum longipes. The sequence continues at coordinate 1,951 of JAOQMS010084193.1, read as the reverse complement.
GCTTCTTGGCCAAATGGGTTAGATTTATTCTTAAGATATTACAAATTTATCTTGTATTTGATTGTTGTGCATTCTAAGTTCTTATGCTTTGATTAGCTCTCACTTTTTCTACTTAAAATAATTAATTGTAAATTATAAATTTTATTTTTTAAACTTCTTACTCGTTCTAATTCATTATGCACTACAAAACAATATGGCTATTGTAACGAAAATCTTAGCAATATCTTTGAAGTGTGTTGCTATTAGCATTTTTTGTAATGCATCGATACTAAATATTAAGCTTTTGCGACAGCTTATTGCGAGGAGAATAAATTTGTATTTCGACCACATGACTTATTGAGATGTTGCAATGAACCGTCACTATAACGGATATATAGCTACATTCTATCACTAGTTAGTGTTGTAACAAGAATAGAAAATTTGGTGCCATTATACGGGGACTATTTTGGCACCAAAATAATAGATGTTTGGTGACATTCTGTTACTAGAAGTGTTTGTGTGACATTTATTATGACAGTACGTTGCAAAAAAAGGCACATTGGCATTTTTTAGTGACTATCTATCACTATATTCTAAGTTACCTTTAGTGACAATCTGTGGCAAAATAAGTTATAATGTTAGCTATTGTGACGACCCATCATAAAAAAGCGATATAGTTATTTTTAGTTACAATTTGTTGACACTCTGTTACTAAACGTCTTATGATGATGTTTTGTTGTGACACCACATTGCAAAAAAAGGTTGTGTTAGTATTTCTAGTAACCATCTGTCACTATAATCCATGCTAATTTTAGTGATACTTTATAGCAAAATAGATAATAGTTACATCTATTGTGATAACCTGTCAAAAAAAGTCATATAATTTATATTTTATTACAGCTTATTGCTAAAAACCATAATAATGACCAAATGTTACAAAAGTATTAAAGTCAATTCATATAGTAACAAGTTGTTACTGAAAGGATAATAACATAATTTTTAAACATAAGAATACTTAAGCAGAATTAATGACAAAAACGTTTTAGATTGCATTATTTTTATTCTTAAATTTTTGATTAAAAAATTAATTATATTTAAAACATTTACATAGCATCTCTAATTTGTTTTTTTAAAGCAAATTTATCTAACATTAAAGGAAAAAGTTAGAAAAATCTTACTATAGAACTTGATTATAAAAGTATGAATATAGCTAGACATGGTAAATAATTGTTCTAAAATAGTAAAATTAATCATTATCGCTATCATTCATAGCACAAACATTATTAGGCTCATTATCATCATCATCTTCCTCCAAATTGTCTAAATCATCACCAATATCTTCACTGCTACCATTGTCATCGCTATCTTCATCAGAATCAAGTAGTTCAACTTCAATCGTGTTGGGTACTGACATAATATTATCTTCAATAACATCTCTAGGGACATCTTCTCTAGTTAATTCAACTAAATCATCAACATTAATATCATGCAAAGTTGATCTCTTACGACAATTGGATTCACCTTTTTGATATGCCTCATCTTGTAGTTGGTCATTAGATTCTTTCATAATCGAAAGGTCATAAAAGTTTCGAGGTTTGGTTTTCTGTACAATACTCCAATGTCGATTAAGCCCATCTGGCAAATAGTAACATTGTTCAACTTGATTTGTTAAAACAAATGACTCATTGGTATTCAAGAAGTGCTTCGTATTGACACTAATGATACCATATTTATCCTTTCTCCAATCACGATCCAAGTGATGAACATCCCACCAATCACATTTGAAAAGAACAACTCAATTTCCTCCAAGATATCACAGTTCAATAATGTCTTTTAGAACTCCGTAATATTCCAGATATTCTGAATTTCCATCTGTCTTCACAATTACTCCACTCTTTTGACAGATGCTGCTCTCTTCACGTGCTTTTATATGAAATCTATATCCATTGATGATGTATCCTTTATGAGTGAT
>JAOQMS010084182.1:0-20763 GCA_027563885.1 Erythroxylum longipes | reverse complement strand
AATTCTTAAATTTACTCTTCCAATTTCCATGTAATACATGAAATAATCCTCCTAAACTTGACTTAATTAATTAACTCTAACAGGAGAATATAATTTATCTAACAAAATCACCAAAATCATTTAATTCATGCTTACTAAATGATTCGAGGCCTAACATCTTTAGTAAGACAAATGGATGCAAATGGTGCTCAACAAGTCAAGGTATATGGAATTTGCACAATGTTAGGTCATCCCACTGATATGTGTCCACAAAACAAGTGAATATTTTTTGAAGTTTTCTTAGTCAACAATAGAGAGAGTATGATCCTAGCTACCCCTATGCACAGAATTCAAGATGTAAGAATTCTTAGTTCGATAATTATGGATAATAAGGACAATAATAAGGCTACTACCAACAACCATATGAAAGACAAGGTTAACCATCAAGCTCTGGATTTTCATTGGAAGAAATGATGAAGTGTCTCCAAAAGAAGCTGAAAAAGGAGCTAAGGTAAATTCTCAATCTTTTGTGATTAAAAATTTTAATAAAACTTTTCGTCTTTTTCCTAGTAGGTTTGCTAAATTGAAGAAAGAGGAGCAAAATAAGGAGATTTTGGAAATGTTCAAAATGGTAGAGGTGAACATACCTCTAATTGATGCCATAAAGCAAGTTCCACAGTATGTCAAATTTCTTAAGGAATTATGCATGTCTAAAAGGAAACTTAGAGAAGATGAGAAAATGAGTGTGGGGGAAAAAGTGTCTGAAGTCATTTAAAGAAAGCTCCCCCTAAATTGTAAGGATCCAGGTACGTTTACAATTCCCTAAAAAATAGGTGATACTAGATTTGAAAAAGTAATGTTAGATCTAAGAGCTTCAATTAATTTCATTCCGTATTCCATTTACACTTCATTGAATTTGGGATCTTTAAAAGAAATGCATGTTATAGTTCAATTGGCTAATAGATCTAACGCTTATCCTAAAGGGGTTGTAGAGGATGTTTTAATGCAGGTTAACAAATTGTTTTTCGCAGTTGACTTTTATGTATTAAATATAAAGGGAGAACCTTTGTCTAATTCTGCACCAATCCCTCTGGTTTGATCATTTTTTAAGACATCAAAGACAAAGATTGATGTGGATGTAGGAACATTAACTATGGAGTTCGATGGTGAAATTTTTTGCTTTAATATTTTTGAAGCAATGAGTTACCCTAGTGATGTTCATTTGGTTTTATCAATTAATGTCATTAATTGCTTATCTTAAGAAGTTTTTGATATGGAAGTTAAAGATAAGTTGCAAGTCATTCTTTGCATGAGTTTATAGGAAAAACACTTTGTAAAATTCTAACTTATTCATTATAGATGAGGTGGAAAATTTTGTTATAGCATTGCAATCACTGCAACTGATGCTAAAAAGGTTTGTATTTCTAAATATTAAACTGTCAATATCTCATAAGAAATCTCTACCTTCGGTTGTGTAGGCACTTATAATTGAAATGAAGAAATTACCAGAGAACTTGAAATATTTGTTTTTTGGAGAAGAAGAAACATTTCTGATAATCATAGCAAGGAATCTAACCAAGCTTCAAGAAGAAAAGCTCATTCAAGTGCTTAAAGACCATGCAACAACTCTATGGTAGACCATAGGTGACATTAAGGTATTAGCCCTTCGACTTGCATACACCGAATTCTTTTGGAAAAAAGATCTAAGCCATTAAGGGAATCACAAAAAAGATTGAATCCTCAGATGATGGAAGTGGTGAAGAAGGAGATCTTGAAGTTTCTTGATGTTGGCATAATCTATCCAATTGCGGATAGCAAATGGGTGAGTCTAGTCCAAATGATACCAAAGAAGATTGGGGCTACAGTGGTGAAAAATGAGAATAATGATTTTGTCCCTACAAGGATTAAAAATGGATGGCGAGTATGCATTGATCGTAGGAAGTTAAATGCTACTACATGCAAGGATCACTTTCCACTCTCATTCATCGATCAGATGCTTGAATGGCTTGCAGGACATTCTCATTATTATTTTCTTGATGGGTTTTCAAGTTGTAACCAATTTATGATTACTCTGGAGGATTAGGAAAAAAACAACCTACTCATGCCTATTTAGTACATTTGCCTGTAAAAGGATGTCGTTTGGACTTTGTAATGCCCCAGCCACCTTTTAAAGATGCATGGCAACTATTTTCTCTGAGTATGTTGAGCATATTATTAAGGTTTTTATGGATGATTTTACTGTTTATTGGGATTCATTTGATCCATACTGGGATAATCTAAATTGTATACTTGAACGATGCATTCAAACTAATTTTGTTTTAAATTCTAAAAAATGCCATTTCATGGTTCAACAAGGAATAGTTTTGGGACATGTAATCTCATTTAGAGGGATTGAGGTTGATAAAGCTAAGGTAGAAATTGTGCAAAACTTACCCTACTCACAAATATGCAAGAGGTTCGTTCTTTTCTTCGACTTGCAGTTTTTTATCATAGATTTATCAAAGACTTTAGTAATATCTCAACGAATCTTTGTCATTTGTTACAAAAGGATGTGCCCTTTGAATTTGATGAGGGATGTAAGGAAACATTTGACAAGTTGAAAGAACTTTTAACTTCTAGACCAATCATTCAACCACCTAATTGGATTTAACCATGTCAGATTATGTGTGATGTGAGCAATTTTTCTGTTGGTGCCGTCCTTGGTAAAAAAATGTGGCAAGATGACTCATGCCATTTACTACGCTTCCCGAGCACTTATTCCAACACAATGCAACTACCCCATCATAGAAAAGGAGCTTTTGGCTATTGTATTTACGTTACATAAATTTAGACTTTACTTGTTTGGTTCTAAAGTGATTATATATTCTAATCATGTAACATTAAGGTATCTTTTATCAAAGAAGGAAGCGAAGACATGGCTTATCAAATGGATTCTCCTACTCTAAGAGTTCAATTTGGAGATTAAAGATAAAAATGGTGTGGAAAATTCAGTTGCGGACCATTTGAGTAGAGTTGTGAAGGAAGAGGATTCAACACCATTACAAAAGTTGTTTCGGGATGAGCAACTATTTACTCTTCAAGATAAGGTACTGATAGGTGTGCATTAGGATATATTTTTATAAGTAATTGGCATATGTTTTCTAGCATAACTGTTGTTTATTGTTTTAGTTTTGTGTTTATGTGTTTGATGCTAATTGAGGGTAAGAATTGAGTAGTTTTGTGTAGGAAGGAAGAGGAAGCAACTTGGAGGTTGAACAAAAGATCAAAGAAGATAAGGAGAGTACATCTGGGACAAATTCCCACATTAGTGGGAATCATGCAAATTCCCACGGAAGTGGGAAATCACAGCAGAAATAAGAAGTGCACCTGTGTGCAATTCCCACGCTCATGGGAATCATGCAAATTCTCATGGGTGTGGGAATTGTAATATGAGGCAATCTGTGAGCCTTCATTAAACCTAGGATTTTTAGAGTATAAAAACATCATTCGGCCTCCATCTTCAAGGGAGAGGACACCCACCTGTAAAAACACCATCCTTGGGTGAAGAACACATGTTTGGAGCATCGAGGAAGGATTGAAGACAAGGATCATCATCAAGATTGGGCAAAATAGCACATCAACACCAAAATTCCAGATTTTGGCAAAGAAGAGAAGGAGTCTTATATTCAATTTTCTGTCACTTTGATTTCTTCCTTTCTTTATAAAAATGGTTTATTTGATTGTTGATGATGTTATGGAGACCATGTTAGGCTAATTTCATATTAGGGATTGCTTTTGAATTATTTTGTCAAAACTCATATTTTATTGGATTGAATGAAGTGTCTTTGATGATTGTTGTTCTTATTTGTCATCTTGCAACAAATCGAGAGAGTGAGTGAGATGAGATTCGTGTAGGATTGTACAATGAGAGTTGGCGACCTATAGACTAGCAATCATTATGTTAATTGATTACTTAGAAGAGAGATCTTAATTAGTCAATTGATCACCCATAGGATATCGCAAAAACTAGTTGAATCGGTAGAGTCATTGGGTAGGTTGAGAGATCGTTCAATTAATTCCTGTTAATTCGATCGTTTAATTGATTCCTGTTAATTCAAATAGGGACACATAGTTATACCTTGAGAGAGGGTGATTAGTACAATTGCAAATCTAGGGTGAGACATAATTCAATTAATAAAATAGGAGGGTGACAAAATAAGGAAAAAGTAAGACAAAATAAGGAAAAAGTAATCTCTAGCATTTATAATCTTGAATTCAAATTTTCTGCAATTGCGGTTTTGTTCATTTTCTACATTAGTCTCTTTTAATTTTAATTTAATTTTTCAGATTATTTGCATTTCACAATTTAGTTTCTTAAACAAAGTTGTGTCTAAATTAAGCAGTGTCTAGGCATCAATCCCTATGGGATCTATATCCACTCTTTTTACTATAGGTCACGACCCGTGCACTTGCAGTTTTTGAGTGTAAAATAAGTAGATAGGTTTTACCATCAATAAGTTTTTGACGCAGTTGTCGGGGATTGATTATTGAGCATTGTGTTTGATTTAGATTACTTTGATTTAAGAATTTTTGATAATTTTCCTTATGTATTTGCAGGTACATGAACACAAGGAGTACACAAAGGACGATAGAAGCTATAGAGGGAAAATTTCCCAATATTAAGAAGCACGAAAGAGAAATAAGAAGGGCAAAGCGTCTAAATTTCTCAAATCAAGATATGGCTGAAGAAGGAGAGCAAGGAGGACCGGAAAGGACACTCATGGATTTCATGAGGCCAGGGCTTAGACCTCAGGGAGTGGCGAGGCTGGTAGTTCAAGGTAATAATTTTGAGATAAAGCCGGTGCTACTCAACATTCTTCAAAAATAGTGTACAGTTCTATGGGCTATCTAACGAGGATTGGAATGCCCACATCGCAAATTTCTTGGAGATCTGTGACATATTTAGATTTAACAGAATATCTGACGATGCGGTGAAGTTGCGACTATTTTCATTCACATTAAAGGATAGGGGTAAAGCATGGTACAATTTTTTAAATCCAGGCCAAATCACGACTTGGGAGCAACTCGCCCAAGGATTCCTTGCCAAATATTTTCCATTGATAAAGACGACGAGGATTATCAAAGAGATAACCAATTTCCAATAGAGCGATGGAGAATCTCTCTGCGAAGTTTGGGAAAGATTTAAGGAACTTCATAGGAGCTATCCACATCACAATCTTCTGAGGGAATTTCTACTTCAAACATTCTACAATGGAGTGAACTCAACACAAGGGCACAATTGATGCAGCAATCGGAGGCTCACTAATGAGGAAGACGGTAGAACCAACTCATGATTTATTGGATGAGTTGGCAAGCAGCAGTTGCATATGGTCGAGCGAGAGAAGTAGACAAGGACAGAAGGAACAAAAAGGTATGATACTTATTAAATCAGTTATTTCCTTTCAAGCTCAAATCACGGCATTGACAAAGCAGCTAAACAATATGCAAAGAGCGTCCACCTTAGCAGTAAAGGCAATGCAAGCACAATATGAGCTGTGTGGGGATAACGACCATAGCTCAACAGAATGTTTCCTATTGGGAGCTAGCGAGACAGAACAGGTAAGCTATTTAAGCCAGCTGTAGCGAGGTAATAACCCATGTTCGAATACATATAATCCGGGTTGAAAAAACTAGCCAAACTTTTCTTAAAGAAACAATAATGCAAGTGGCCAATAAAGACCATAAAGACCACCAGGATTCCAGCAAGATCGAATCGGAGCATTGGAAAATAAGTTAGACAGGTTTATAGAGATGTTTAATTCCAAATTGATAGTTCAAGTAGAGAGTCAGAAAAAGATATATGAAAGCCAGGAGGAAAATCAATAGAGGATGGAGGCAAAATTTGATCAGATTATGAAGAACCATGCCTTGTCAATCCATAATTTGGAAGTCCAGGTACGTCAACTTACTGATGCTTTACTGTCTCAAAATACAGGTTGCTTATCGGGTAATAATGAGGTTATTCCAAAGGAGCAACTCAAAGGAATTACATTTCAGAGTGGCAAGCAAATGGAAGAACCAAGTGCAAAAAAGGATGGCCAAGAAAAAGAGAATAGTACGAAGATAAAAAGAAAAGGAAGAGAGCAGGTCGTATGTACCACCACCACTGTAAAAGCCCAAACTCCCTTATCCACAAAGAGTGAAGCAACATCAGGTGCATACCCAGTTTTACAAATTTTTAGAGAAACTAAAGAAGCTACAGATTAATTTGTCGTTGGTGGAAGCTTTGGAGTGCATGCCCAAGAATACGAAGTTTTGAAGGATATACTCACGCACAAACGTACTTGGGAAGACAATCAGATAGTTACATTGACAGAGAACTGTAGTTCAATTATTTCAAGTCAAATGCCTCTAAAATTGCAAGATCCAAGGAGTTTTACTATTCCACCTGTTGTTGGAGATTTTGAATTTTCCAAATGTTTATGTGATTTAGGTGCAAGTATTAATTTAACGCCTTTGTCTATTTTCAGGAAATTGGGATTAGGAGAGGTCAAGCCAACTTCTATATTGATTCAACTTGCGGATCAATCAATAAAAAGGCCAATTGGAGTTGTGGAAGACGTATTAGTAAAAGTAGATAAATTTATAATTCTGGTTCATTTTGTTGTGTTGTATTTTGAAGTTGATAAAAATTGTCTGTTAATTTTGGGTAGGCCCTTTATGAATACTGGTAGGTCATTAGTTGATTTTCATAAAGGAAAATTTGTGTTGAGAATTAGTGGTGAGCAGGTTGAGTTTAATATGGCAAAATCTTTGAAGAAACCGATGGATGGAAATGTGTGTATGAAAATTGATGTAGTAGATGAGTGTGCGAAGGAAATTAAAGAAGGAGTTGATGAGGTGAATGGAGTACACAAAGATGAAAGTCTCAAGGAAGAGGATGTTTGTGAGGAAGTGGAGCTAGAACAATTAAAGAGGGATGGAGCACCTACACCATCCTCTATCGTCAAACCTCCCACTTTGGAGCTTAAACCTTTACCTTCCCATTTGAGATATACCTTTTTAGGAAAGAACCACACCATACTTATCATTATTTCCAATGAATTAAATTATGAGCAAGAAGAGAAAGTGGTGGAGACTATTAGGAAAAGGATGAGAGCTGTAGGGTGGCAAATTTATGATATTAGGGGAATTAGCCCCAATGTGGTGATGCACAGAATTGATCTAGAAGAAAGTTGTAGAACTGTGAGAGAACGACAAAGAAGGTTAAATCTGAATATGCTAGATGTTGTAAATAAGGAAGTGGTGAAACTTCTAGATACAGGAATAATTTACCCCATTTCGGATAATGAGTGGGTGAGCCCAGTATAGTGTGTGCCAAAGAAGGGTGGCATGACGGTGATAGAAAATGAAGAAGGGGAAAAGATTTCCACTAGGACTGTCAAAGGTTGGCGAGTATGCATTGACTATAGAAAGTTAAATTTGGCCACCAAGAAGGATCATTTCCCTTTAAATTTGGTGGATCAAATGATTGAGAGAGTAGCTGGTCATTCTTTTTATTGCTTTCTGGATGAATATTCAGGGTATAATCAAATATTTATATATCCAGAAGATCAAGAGAAGACCACTTTTACATGTCCATACGGAAATTTTGCATATCGAAGGATACCTTTCGATTTATGCAATGCACCTGCTATATTTCAAAGATACATGATGGCCATATTTGCAGACATGAATGAAAAATTTATGGAGGTATTTATGGATGATTTTTTTGTTTTTGGAGAGTCTTTTGATCATTGCCTGCTGAACTTAGATAAAGTGATCCAAAGATGTGAGGAGTCATAATTAGTTTTAAATTGGAAGAAATGTCATTTCATGGTCCAAGAGGGAATCATATTAGGTCATAAGATTTCATATAAAGGGATTGAAATGGATCGATCTAAGACAAAAGTAATTGAAAAGTTACCACATCCCTCTAACAGCAAGGGTGTCTGAGCTTTTCTTGGTCACGCAGGGTTCTACCGACGGTTCATTAAAGATTTTTCTCTCATTGTAAAACCTTTGACTCATCTATTGCTAAAAAATGTGCCTTTTGTTTTTGATGATGACTGTTTGAATGCTTTTAACAGGTTGAAGAAGGCACTCATAACAGCACCAATTTTGACATCGCCGGATTGGTCTCTTCCATTTGAGATCATGTGTGATGCAAGCGACCATGTAGTTGGGTGTGTGCTAGGTCAGCGAAAGGAGAAGAGGTTGGATGTTATCTATTACGCAAGTAAGACATTGATAGGAGCACAATTGAATTATACAAATACTAAAAAAGAACTGCTTACAGTAGTATTTGCTTATGAAAAATTACATTCTTATTTATTAGGTTCACAAGTTATTGTGTTTACAGACCATGCAGCATTGCGTTACCTTTTTGCTAAGAAGGATGCTAAAGCTAGGCTTATTCGTTGGGTACTCCTGCGCCAAGAGTTTAATATTGAAATTAAAGATAAGAAAGGAGCAGAAAATATTGTAGCGGATCACTTATCGAGGTTTGAAGTAGGACATCATGAAGAGAAAGAAGAAATTAAGGAAAGCTTTCTTGATGAGACTTTGATGATGGTAGATAACCATTTCCTTCCTTGGTTTGCAGATATTGCAAATTACCTCTTAGGTGGTATTCTTCTGTCCGATTTATCATATCAACAAAGGAAGCTTTTCTTGTTTCAGTGCGCTCATTATATTTGGGATGAACTTGTACTCTATAAGATCTGTCCTGACAGTTTAATTCACAGGTGTGTTCCTAAAGATGAAATTCCTGAGATCTTAATTCAATGTCATAGCTCACCGTATACAGGGCATTATGGAGCTAACAAAACTATGGCATAAATTTTGGAGTGTGGATTCTATTGGCCAACTTTTTTTAAAGATTCTTGAGATTTTGTGTTCAAGTGTGATAGATGTCAAAGAGTTGGCAACATATCAAAACAAGATGAAATGCCACTTTTGAATATAATGGAGGTGGAGATATTTGATTTATGGAGTCTGGACTTCATAGGACCATTCCCACCCTCTGAAGGCAGTACCTATACCTTGGTTGGAGTTGATTATATTTCTAGATGGGCCAAAGTGGTCGCTACTCCAACCAATGATAAAAAGGTGGTTCAGAAGTTCATTAAGAAGATTTTTACTAGATTTAGGGTGCCTAGAGCAATCATAAGTGATGGGGGAACTCACTTTAACAATAAACCATTTAAGAACCTTTTGAGAAGTTACAATGTTTATCATAGAGTGGCTACCCCGTACCATCCCTAAACTAGTGGTCAAGTGGAGGTGGTGAATAGAAAGCTGAAAAAGATTTTGGAGAAGATAGTGAACATTTCAAGGAAAGATTGGTCGATGAAACTAGACAATGCACTATGGGCTTACAGAACAGCTTTTAAGAACCCCATAGGCACAACAACATATCGGCTTATGTATGGCAAGGCATGTCATTTACCATTGGAATTGGAATTGGAGCATAGAGCATATTGGGGAATCAAAAAATTGAACATGGATTAGAAGCTGGCAGGAGAAAAGCAGTTGTTACACATTGACGAGTTGGAAGAGTTAAGGTATGATCCTTATAAAAATGCCAAGCTATATAAAGAAACGGCTAAGAAGTGGCATGATGGCCATATCAAGAAGAAGCAATTTAAGAGTGGGGATTTAGTACTTTTGTTTAACTCAAGACTTCGGCTATTTCTCGGAAAACTCAAGTCAAGATGGAGTGGGCCTTTTAAAATTCTTCAAGTGCTTCCTCATGGAGGTTTGGAGCTCGAAAATGATAATGGGGAAACATTCAAGGTAACTGGACACCATTGTAAACCATATTATGGAGGGACATATCCACAAGCGAGGGAAGTTATCTCTCTCCTATCTTCCACTTTTTCATGAGTATATGCTGAATGGTCAAGCTAATGACCTTAACTTAACATGTTTAATCTCTTGTGTTGTTTTTGTCTAGTTTTTGTTTAAGTTCTTTGGTTTAATTATTTTCAAATTAAGATTGATTGATGTTCGTGTTAATCTTGTTGGGATTTTAATTTGTTTTCTTTCCAAAATTCTTTTGATGATATTACCTTGATGTGTTTATAGGTCTGGAGAGGATTCCCACATTCGTGGGAATCATCACAATTCCCACGCCCGTGGGAATCCCACACCGGACATTTTTTCTCTCACTCTATCTTCAAAATTTTCATACTCTCTCTCTCATACCCACGAAATTCTCTCCTCACACTTTCTAAAATTCTTCAATCTTCCTTTAGATTCTTGGTATTTTCTTCAATTCTTTCATTATTCTTCATTCTTTTCAATTTCATGCATTAATCTTTACAAACAACAAGGATTTTGGTAAGTTTTGTTTGTTCTCTCTCTCCAAAGCGTGAATTTTACTTTCTCTCTCTTGTTCTTGAAGGTTTTTCTATAACAATGGCACCGAAGAAGATGATGGCTCGAAAAACGGGTGATGAAGTGCGCCGTCAAGTTTCTGGTGAAGGAAAAAGCGATTTGGCGGCAACTTACCGATCTCCCTTCCTGATTTACTTAGAAGAAGAAGGTATGCACTTCTGTGATTTTAAGGATAGGGAAAAAATCACTTCTAGGTATTTCGATTTTACATTGTTAATGGACATAAGAGTGAGGATAAAGATTGAGCGACTAGCTGACAACATAGGGTGGAAAAGGTTCATTCGGTGTGACATGCATATTCACCCTATGATGACAACTGAATTTTTCATTACTGTCCGTTATACCCTAAAAATGGATGTTTTTGGTTTAGCTTATTCGGTGTTGTGTATAAATTGGATTATAATGTCAAGCGTCATCTTTTCGATTTCCAAAATATGAAAGTTTTAGATGATCATCCTGAATTTGATGTAGATTCTTATTAGAAAATTTTAACGGAGGAAGACAGTTTTGATTCACGCAATGCACTGAATGCTTTAATACACAGTGTCGAACATTTATTGTTGCATAAATTCAGGTTTTTAATTGTGTTTAATAAAACTAAAAGTATCAAATGTTCGACTAAAGAACTTTTCTTCTTATGGTACATGGATCACAAGGTTAGAATCAACACACCCTTTAGAATTTTTATATCAATTGTCAGTGTTGTCAATAAGCAAAGTTCATATTTTGAAATGGGACACATTGTTATTTCTTTAGCTCATTTTTATAACCATAATTTGCAAGAGGTACGTACAACACTGCACGATATGTTTGACATATCATTTTTTAGGTGTCTCGAGATTGTGGAGGTTCATTCTATGAAACTCCAAAATCTTTAGACACATATTGCAATGAAAAACAGGAGAAGCATCAGTACAACTACATCCCAACCTTCTACATCTCGAGTAGCTCAGGATCTAGAGGACAAAGCGGAAGCAGTAGAACTTAGCGCACCAACAGGGGCTGACTAACTCCTACAAACCCTTGAACAAATAGCCTCCAACCAACAACGTATGACATCTCAACTAAATGAGCTCAGCACATAAATGCAGATAGTACATAAAGACCAGCGTAGTTTGAAGAAGAGGTTCCTCAACTTCTATTGGAGGAACAATTTTAAAGCTCCTACACCATCATCGTCACCACCATCTTTGAAATAAGCTTTTCTTACCCTTTAAATTTTTAAATTTTATTATGTCTTATGTGTGATTGCATTTCTTTTCATGTGTATTTAGTTTCATATTATGTGGTTACGTGTTATGTCTTTTATTTAGTTCTAATATCTTTAATTTTGGTTTGACTTCAGTATCTTCTGTTTACTTTAATATCATTCGCTTGTTTTAATTTCTTTTGTTTGGTTTGTTTTCATTTTTGTATAGTTTGATGTCATTATCCTTTATTTGGTTGTTGACTTGTCACATTGAGGACTATGTGATCTTTAAGTGTGAGGAGGTGACATCAAAGGTCTTACTTGAATTTTTCTTTTACATTGTGTTCAATAGGATACATGTTTAGGCATTTTGTATGTGCTTTATGTTAGCAATGGAACTACACTGGAGTCATTCAGATAAATATTACCATGAGATTCTGTCATATAGTTGGAATTATATTGAATGCATGCTTGAACTCGAATTAGGTTACTTGAGTAGAAAGTGAACCATATAGAGTGATGAAAAGTAGTTGGTTACATAAACTTAGTCACAAATTGACATTTGATCAATGAGTTAGTGTAGAGATGGATAATGAGTTTTCAATTGAGCTAAAGTGAGGATTGAGCCATATGACTTCATCTATTGTCATTTCATTTCTTTGTTGAGTGTACTTCCATAGGTTACTAACTTCAGAACTTACTTTAAATCAGTTTGAGGCTTCGAGATGTATGTTTAATAGAGATGATCTAGGCCCTTTTTGTGTTAACCCTTGGCTCAAATGACCTACCTGTTAATTATCCTTCGCTACCCCCTTTTGAGCCTTAACCTTTTGTTCCTTGAAAACACCCGAAATTTTATAACTTTAACCCCATTATCCTACCCTTTTCACAAGCCTAGTAAAGTATTAAGTAAAACATTAGTTGGAATTGTGCAAAAATTTTACCGAGACAAGTTAAGTATAATTCTGCCTGTGGACTACATTGTATATAATGCTAGTTTTGATTCATAGTTCTTCCATGTGTGAAGAAAAAAAAGAGAAAAGAAAAAGGAAGAACAAGTGAATAGCATCAATTAGTGCATAATATTAGTTATATTTGTATATCTCGTATTTATATTTAGTTATCCCATTTTATCCTTTTTTTTTACTTTTCTTATGCTTGCGCTTAACTTTCCCCACTTTTGACCAACCTTAGCCTTTACCACATTATAACCCTAAATAAGTCCTTTTGATGTATTTATGCAAACAATCATTTTAGAGGAGAATTGGTGTATTAGCAAGCCTATGGTAGTGTAGTTTCCGATAGGAAGTCTGAGCAAAACACTAACCCTTAAACACTTGAGCAAAATGAGTGAAAACCGTGAGGAAGATTCATTTGTACATCTTTACTTATCTTTGAGTGAGTTTGTTGATAGTGAGTTTGCTTATGTACACCAATGAAACAGTAGTCATGATATGTGCATTGACTTGATATTTGAGTTGGCTTGAATTCGAGGGATTGTATGTTTTGATCTATGCGAAAATGATGTGATAGAATGGATTGGTTGTATTTATTTTGCTTGAAGACAAGCAAAGATTCAAGTTTGGGGATGTTGATAGGTGTGCATTAGGATATGTTTCATAGGTAATTGGCATATGTTTTCTAGCATAATTGTTGTTTATTTTTCTAGTTTAGGATTCATTTTTTATGTTTTCATTAAGTTTGATTTCCATTATTGTTCTTGTGTTTTTTATGCTAATTGAGGGTAATTGATTATTTTTGTGTAGGAAAGAAGAGGGAGCAACTTGGAGGTTGAACAAAGGATCAAAGAAGAGAAGACAAGGAGAGTGCATTTAGGACAAATTCCCACGTTCGTGGGAATCATGCAAATTCCCATGGACGTGGGAAATCACAACAAAAATGAGAAGTGCATCTGTGTACAATTCCCATGCTCGTGGGAATCATGCAAATTCCCACGGGCATGGGAATTGTAATCCTAGGCAATCTATGAGGCTTCATTAAACCTAGGATTTTTGGACTACAAAAACATCATTAAGCCTCCATCTTTAAGGGAGATGACACCAACCTGTAGAAAAACCATCCTTGTGTGAAGAAAACATGTTTGGAGCATCGAGAAAGGATTGAAGATAAGGATCATCGTCAAGATTGGGCAAAATAACACATCAATACTAAAATTCCAGATTTTGGCAAAGAAGAGGAGTCTTATATTCAATTTTTTGTCATTTCGATTTCTTCCTTTCTTTGTAAAAATGGTTTATTTGATTGTTGATGATGTTATGGAGACCATGTTAAGCTAATTTCATATTAGGGATTACTTTTGAATTATTTTATCAAAAGTCATATTTTATTGGATTGAATGAAGTGTCTTTGATGAGTGTTATTCTTATTTGTCATCTTCTAACAAATAGAGAAAGTGAATGAGATGAGATTCATGTAGGATTGTACAATGGGAGTTGGAGACCTATGAACTAGCAATCATCATGTTAATTGATTAGTTAAAAGAGAGACCTCGATTAGTCAATTGATCACCCATATGATAGCTTAAGAACTAGTTGAATCGGTAGAGTCATTGGGTAGGTTGAGAGATCGTTCAATTGATTCCTGTTAATTCAATTAGGGACAAATAGTTACACCTTGAGAAAGGGTAATTAGTACAATTGCAAATCTAGGGTGAGACATAATTCAATCAATAAAATAGGAGGGAGACAAAATAAGGAAAAAGTAATCTCTAGCATTTAGATTATTGAATTCAAATTTTCTGCAATTGTGGTTTTGTACATTGTCTATGTTAGTCTCTTTTAATTTTAATTTAATTTTTCAGATTATTTGCATTTCAAAATTTAGTTTCTTAAACAAAGTTGTGTCTAAGTTAAGCAGTGTCTAGGCATCAATCCTTGTGGGATCGATATCCACTCTTTTTACTACAAGTCACGACTAGTGCACTTGCAATTTTTGAGCGTAAAACAAGTAGATAGGTTTTACCATCAACAAGTACCATGGTATACTGATATTGTGAACTATCTAGCGAACCATGAAATACCTAATGATTTAAGTAGAGCTCAATGCAATAGAATAGCAAGTGATTCAAAATCCTATATTTGGGGTAATCCTTAATTGTGGAAGGGTTGTTTTGACCAAGTGATTAGGATATGTGTGCTTGAACATAAATGTGAATCTATTTTGAAATTTCTCCATTCATATTTATGTGGTGGTCATTTCGGGCCTAATAGAACTACTAGGAAAAAACTTGAATGTGGTTTTTATTAGTAAATATATTTCGAGATTCCTATATCTTCTGTAAAGCATGTGAACAATGCCAGAAACAAGGTAATTTATCTTATAGAGATCAAATGCCTTTATCTCCAATCCTTGCATGTGAAATTTTTGATACATGGGACATCAATTTTATGGGACCATTTCCTTCATCTTTTGGTTTTGTTTACATTCTTTTAGTTGTGGATTATGTTTCTAACTGGGTGGAAGCTAAAGCCACCAAGATTGACGATTATAAAGTTGTTGCAAAAGTTGTCAATTCTAACATTTTTGCTAGGTTTGGAACACTGCGAGCATTGATTAACGATAGGGGTACTTATTTTTGCAATCTAGTGGTGTGAAATCTTTTGAAGAAGTACGATGTCACTCACAAGGCGTCCACAGCCTACCATCCACAAACAAACGAGCAAGCAAAAGTATCAAATAGAGAAATCAAGTCAATTATTGAGAAGATAGTGATCTGAAATCATAAAGATTGGAGTCAATGACTTGATGATGTTTTTTGGGATATAGGACTGCATACAAGATACCGATTGGCATGTCCCTATACCTACTGAATTATGAAAAACTGCATCATCTTCTAGTGGAGATTGAACACAAAGCTTTTTGGGAAATTAAGTAATGCAATATGAAGATGGACGCGATGGGTGAATATAGAAAATTGCAACTAAAAGAATTGAAATAGCTTAGGCTTAACCCTTACAAGAATGCAAAAATTTACAAGGAAAAGATGAAGCAATTTCATGATAAGATGACTGTTAGGAAGGATTTTGTTGTCAAAAAAAAATTTCTTCTTTACCATTCATGACTTAAGCTTTTCCCAAGTAAATTACATTCCCGTTAGATTGGACCTTTTGTTGTTACTAATGTGTTTTCACATGGCGCTGCTGAAATTGAAAGCTTACAGAAGAATAAGAAATTCAAGGTCAATGGTCATCACCTGAAACCCTTCTATGAAGGATTCCAAGTGGAAGATGTGGAAGTGATAGGGTTAGAAAACCCTCATTATGAAGATTGAGCAACGTGGAGTCGAGCTAACGACAATAAACAAAGGCGCTACTAAGGAGGTAACCCAAGGGAAGTTGATTTCTGTTTATTTACATTTTTGCAATTTCTATTTTCATTAAATGTTTTATTTCTTACATTTGATGTTACATTAGGGACAATGTCAGTTTTGAGTATGGGGGTGGGGATCTTAGTTTTTATGCATTTTTTTTAGCTTAATTGTTGCTTATGTTACTTCTTAGGCATTTTCAAAAATCAAACAAACAAATAGACATTTTCTCTATTTCTATTGCTTTTAAGACTATATAGTCATAATTAGAGCATGAATTGATTAGAAAAATCATGAAAACTTTAGCATGTACTTTTTCTTTTGTGATTGGTCAATGTGCATTATCCTTAAAAGAGTAGTGACTAGTGGTAGATAAAAGCCATTGAGATTTTGAGCATTATTATACTGACACATCCATATCAGTCTCATTGTCTTTTTGTTTATGTGTGACCTTAATGACATGTACATCCTGACTTTGCCTTGAATTTGTATTTGAGACCACATTTTTATCATATGGATGAATATGAAAATGATTAGGCATTCTTTGTTTTATAAGCTACATTATCCAAATAGCCTACCAATTGATATGAGTTTTCCTTTATTAAGCCCCCTTAAGCTTTATTAGCCCTTTTTTTTAACTAACCATATTACATGCTTTAAATTGAACCAATTGTCCTACGCAAGCCTTAAAGCTAGAAGAGTATTTGTTAATTATTAATAACTGTGGATGTACAAAAATATAAGTGTAGGGGTGTGCATATTTGTAAGATGGTTATTATTATTGGAATGTAATTTTACATTTTACCAATGAAATTCCCATGTCGATGTAGATTCTTTCAATTTTTATTTACAAAAAGAAAAGAAAAAGAAAAAAAGAAGAAAAATGTTTTAAAAAAATCAAGGAGGAAATATGTTTGTTTTGAAAAGTTATTCATGATTATTTCTCCTAAAGTTGTATTGAATAAGTGATTTGCTTATAATATATATGAGGTAGAAGTGGTTTTAAAGGATCACTCCATATAGTTTCAATGTATTGATATCATCGATTTTTATGAGTGATTCCTTCTAATTAGTTATGATTCACGTGGTTTATGGTGTGAGAGTTTGAATTTAAGCTATGAATTATAATTGTTGCATTCACCACAACTGATGGTACCTAGTTTTGAATGAATGCTAGCATGTGGCTTGATGTTTTATTGAGTGTTACTTTTGCTCCACTAGCTTGATGGATTTTATGCTACATTATCCAAATACATCTCACCTTACCTTTGCCCACATTACAACCTTAGAAAAGTCCTTTGATTCATGGATATGCATGTGAACTTTGGTGGTGGAGAAATGAAATGATATGTAAAGTTATGGAATGTCTTGATCATTTATGGTATTTGAGTGTATCCATAAATTTACCATATTTAAACACAATTTGTCTAAGTTTACCTCTAGATTGCTCAGTTTCTAAAGATGATGAATGTTGATTGATCATTGAGTAGAAGCATTGAATGTTGCATTCTCACTATAGTTTTTGAAAGTTATTCATCTTTTCTTATTCTTGGTAAATATGGAAAATGAGTAAGTGCTTTGGTTTGTAACTTTGACTTGACGATCAAAAGCTAAGTGTGGGGAAAATTGATATGTGCTTCATTATTGATACATTTAATCCTTGACACTTAGTGATTAATGCTTTAAAATGTTTAAGACACTCACTTTAGTTCATATTGATATTAGGTATAATTTGGAAGCATAATAGCTAAAGTGAGCTAAAAGCATACTAATTAAGCCATCTTCTTGATATTCACACTCAATTGCTTTATGGAGCAAGAAGGAGAAGGGTTAGAATGAAGAGGAGGCAAGAAAATACCAAAAGAAATGGAAAGATGCAAATTCATGGCTATAGGAGTTATCTCACAGCCATGACATATGTTCATGGGTGTGACACACCAAGTCACACTCGTGAACTTGCCACTTGTCCCTCCTATAACATAGTTTTTTACTATCAAAGCATTAAGTTGTGATGGCTAATAGAGTCTTGGAAAACAGACACAATTTTCTTAACCTTTTTCAATTATGAACATCTTCAAAGGCAATTCATAGATTTTTCTTGGAGATTGATGGAAGGCCAACCTTCCCAATGCTAGTTCAAAGTTGAAGTCAATGCTGAGGATCACATTTAGTCAGATCTTATTTATGTATCATTTTCTTTCCCTCTTTTCTAATTGTTTACATTATCTTGTGTTTATTGATTGTTATTGTGTAAGAATGATCTTGATGCTTTATTGGATTGTTTTTCATGAGAACCCATTGCTAGAACTTTGAATACAATACGTAATAGTCTTGTATGAATTGTGACAACTAATGGTATTATATCATTAGGGATAATGTAACCTAGGTTAAATAATTCGAGCTTGTGTGAATATTGCTTAGATTGTTCTATTTTTCTCACTCATAAGGTGGCTATCCTATTAAACTTAAAGAGCTTATTCTAGGTTATCCGATAGTTAGGGTTAATTAACGAGCTCTTATTGACTAACTATGACCTAAGGAAAAATCATAATTAACAGAGCTTATTATTAATTCACGATCAATAGTTTAGAGAGAGGTGGGAAGATGATAATGCAATGACATATGTGAAATTGTGCGTAGGCCGAGGTTAAACCGAAGAACCGAATTTCAAACCGTTCATCAATTTTATCACTTTGCTATTGTTTAATTTGAGTTACTTTTATATATTCAATTATACTTTGTTTTTTAATTCGCATTGAACCAAACCCCCTATTTTACATATATGTATAATTTAGGCAAGTAATTGGATTTAATCTTTGTGGGATTGACCTAGAGTTGCCACTGCTATAGTTGTAGGTTTAGTTATTTTATGTATTGTTATAAACCGCTACCGTTTATATAAAGTTCATATATGGCTTTTCCAATTAAGATCATCAAAGATATTGAAAGAATATTCAGAAACTTCCTTCAAAATGGCTCAGCAGCAATAAGGGATTCCTAAAGTCAAATAGAAGGAGGGTTTTTTTTCAAAAATACGAGGGATGGTAATCAAATCTATAAAGGCTTCAAACAAAGCTCTAATGGCAAAAAAAGGGGTTCGTTCAATGACAACAAATCTCTTTAGATGAAGGGGAAGAACGAGGAATATATATGAGGATTAAATTTTTAGACCATGAAACATAATTCCATATCTTTAACATCTGCTAAGCTCATTCTAAGTATAAGGGAGTTAATGGACAAAGAGATCAAGCATATAATAGGTAATAAGAAAGCTAGCTTTTATTTTGATAATTGAATAGATTTTACACCTCTTTATATCTAACCTAATTCCATTCTCTATAACACTCCTTTCATTCCAATGCAAGATTTAAAGAAGTGATCAAGGATAATGAACAAAACTATCCTTCAAGAAGATTGACAAGCTTTATACCTCTCTTCCTCAGCTACACACCTAATCAGTCCAAGGCAGATAAAAATCATTTGGCCCAAAGGTTCCTCTAATAGATTCACAATAGCTTCATGTAAAACCTTGTTCTCCCATATTCTCAAGAAGTTTAATGGTTCAAGAATAATTCTCGATGTTCTCCATTATATTATAGCTGGCTATAAGGAATCATTTTAAAACACTAGATATGACGTCATGGAATGGCTCAACACTTTATATCCTATGTTAATCACATCCTGAAATAAGAGACCATGTCTTATTTATATGTGGTTATTCTTCCAGCATTTGAAAAAGTATATTTTCAAGATTTAATTTACAATAGCAACCCTTAACTATGAAGGACATGAAAAGTGGGCACTAAAACAAATTCAGTAATGAAAGTGTCTACACAATGTTTAGATTAAGTATAAATTGCTTGATTTACAAATTATGAAAGGAAAGAAACTACATAAGATTTCACAACAAGAAACAGGAAATTCAGATGCTTAAAATGTATATATATCAAAGTATGAAGGAGCTATTAACAATAAAAAAAACTTCACATAATTTGTAGCACTACAAGCAAATTGATACGGGGTCTTAATCAATGGAAAATCCACGATCCAAATAGAATACCTAAAATGTTCAATAGAGTACAGACCATTAGCTTCAAAAAAAATGTCAAAACAAGGTCATATGCAAATTAAAAAATATGAAAACTACACTTAGTTTAATGGGGACCCGAGAGCAAAATGAGAATGAGTAGCGACACTGGAGTCCAAATGATAAGCATTAGTGAAAATCCCAAATCTCCCCCAAAGCTACAGATCGATGCCTTTAATGCTTAAGCTAAAACTAGCGAGTAAATTAGAAAAGCTAGAATGCATAGGAATCGATCAGGAAGTAAATACCCAAGAATCTGAAAATATGGCATAGATAACATGCATTATCTAAAAAAGGTATGTGTTAGCCTATTTGGTTGGATGTTAATTAATAAAATTGAATAAAACGGAATAGAACAGAACAAAACGGTTTATAATAAAATGGAACGTAACATAGTAAAAAGTTGTTTGGGAGAGATGGAAGGGTTTATAATGTAATGTAGTGAACCCTTATTTGGAAGATGGATGGAATAGAATGTAATATATAATAAATGACTATTATATGCCTGATATTAAAATAGTTGTTGTAACAGATTTAACGCTATGATTTTAAAACAGAAATCATGTTCAATTAAAAAGTCCAGGTTGTTACTTGTTTATATATATTTTTATTTAAAAATAATTATTATTTTATTATTTTATTATTAATTATATACAATTTATTATTAATAATATAAATATATTATTATTAATTATTTAATAAATTTTATTCTATTATATGTGATTTATATTAAAAATTATTTATTTATATTTTTATTTATAT
>JAOQMS010084163.1:0-20766 GCA_027563885.1 Erythroxylum longipes | reverse complement strand
TAGCTGTGGAAATGAACAGGGGTCTTGTTGTTGATAGACACCGGAGGCAAAGTAGTTTTCGGTGTCTCATCCCTTTTATGTGGTGGCTGGTAGGTGGACACTAGCTATTTCTCCTTGTTGGGGCTGTCAATTCTGGTGGATTGCCCCCTGAGCTCCTTCGCAAGAGAAGTTTCTCCTAGCTTGGCAACCTTGGCTGCCGACTTCTCACTTTCAGTTGTAGTGGCTGTAAGTGCAATTGATTGATTTATTACTGCCACTGGTAGCTTGCTGGCCTGCGATTCAGTTTGAAGTGGTGGCTTGCTTAACCCACCTCTGCCTATGCTTTTATCTTTTTCCGGCATGGAAGATCCACTGATCGCGGCCAAAATCTCTTTGTGATTACACTACGTCGTGTCAACCAAAGTATCCAAAAGAGTGTCAGTTTTAGCTGTCGATTTCTCTATGGCCTCCAGAACCTTTATTAGAAGGATCTCAGTGTTACTTACCTGACTTAACTTAATGGATTGAGCCTGATCTTTCTGCGCTACTGTTGCAATGATTTCCATGTCATCATCTCCACTGATGGAAATGTCAGTACTCTTACTAGATCATCTTTTCGTCATTGCATGGTCCCACCGGGGGTGCCAAAATTATGTTTGCCTTTATTTTGATTGAAGTTTAACACGTAGCTCTTTATTTCGGTATGAATGTGTTTGCAAGCATGCCAAGAATTTAAAGTGATTCTAAACTAGGAAATAAGGAAAAAAGATATTGCGACTCGTAATTTAAAATTGAAATCAAACGATTATGTATGCTAGAAAGGGACAAAAAATCTAACAGAAAAGAACTTTGCTTTATCGATAAACAATTCGGTAAAACATAATGATGAAGAAATTGAAAATTACTGATGACAATTGAAAAGAGAAGACTATGCTAAAAAAACTATAGAATTGCCGAAAAAGTAAACTGAGAGATTTGTTGGGATGCCAAGCTTTTGATATGTGAGATGTTTGACCCTTTTTTTCTGCTTCAAAACTTCTATTTATAACCAAAACTGATGGATGTCTAGCCTTGATCAAACTTGCAATCCGATAAAACTTCATCCTGCTAGACAGAGATAAAATTTGGCTTGGTGTCTATCAAGTTTATCAGCTTATCTCCTTATTATCCTGGACTTCAAGACTCCTACTCCAACCTAAATTCTACTGCTTTCCTTTTTGCTGGACACTGGATTTTTGATAGGCCAGGATCAGTGGATTTCTTTTGGACTTCAAACCATGGGCTCTCTTTGGGCTTCAGATTTTCGGGCCAAAACAGTAAAAATGGGCCGAACCCATTTTTCGGTGTAAACAATTATTTATGATTATCAAGTTCCAACTTAAAAGAGAGTTGCTATAAAGCTCTTAATTTTGCATTGGTTTTCTTTCTCTCTTTTCATTTCTTGCTTCTGCGAAGGCAGGTTATTGACGTTGAATTGGATAAGCAACCGAAGGTCAAAAACTTTATAATGGCTGCCATAAGTTACTATCTTTTCAGCTTTTCATTTTCAGTCATTCTTTTGGAATATAATTTTGATAGATTGGAAGATGGCATATGGTTCAAAGTGTTGAGCTAGAGAATTGATCAATGTGAGAAAAAAAAGGTATATTACTATACTGGTTTATCCAATTGAGGTCATCTTTTGCGAGTTGACATATAATATTTATTTAATTAATGTTCCACGTTGCTTCACTCCACGTCTTTGTAGGTTTACTAGTGCACTTTACAAGGTTGGATTACATTATTGATTTATACATTGTTCCATATCCGTATGTAAGAGAGAGATACTCTAATCTGAAACAAATGTGCAGCCGTCATGCAGTTAATACCGCCATGTTCATATAATTTAATTGGCGTCATAAATCCACCTATAAGTTGAAAATTTTGTAAAACTTTAGTACTAAGAACTCTCGATTCCGTAATCCTATGAGAGAACCGCGGAAGAAGTGAGTAGAATTTGATGGCTAATCCTAACTTTCTTGCCTCAACAATATTTGACTCTTAAACAAAGTTAACATTTGGCCACAAAAAAAGTTTTCCTTACGTTTTAAAAAATGTAGTTATTTATATTTCGCTATTATTATGAAAACGTAACTAATAGTATTTAGTTACAAAATAAAGTAGCCAAAACTATTAGGAATGATTTCTCAAAACGTGGCTAATAGTTTTTAGTTATCAAAATAAAGAGTAGCAAAAAACTATTGGCAACAATTTCTATCTATATTTTCAACTATGATTATGGAAATGCAGCTAATATTATTTAGTTACAAAAAAAAAGTGTAGCCAAAACAATTGGCGGTGATTTTTGAAAAAGTAGTCCATAGTTTTTTGCTACGAAAATAAACTGCAAAAAATGCTATTGACAATGATTTCTGTCTATATTTTTGACTATTGTTGTTCCCAAAAAGTTCTAAAAAGACCTAGACTATCCTACTCGTAAGTATATGAGGTAGTTGTAGTTAATTACCCAGGGTCGTCTTCCACGGAGGTTAAATTGGTTCACTTAAATTAATCTCAAACAAAAACAAAAACAAATGCATCCTAAACATTATATCTTGATTTATTGAGTTAAGGCTTTAAAGAAAATCGCAAATTAGTCTGAAAAGTAAACTAAATCAATTGGAAACAAAAACAGGTAGAAATCGAAGTGGAAAACTCTTGAGAATTAATTTCGCTAATTTAATCTCTTGTGAATGATTAAGGGGAAATGATTGGACAGTTGTTTTACCAAAATTAATAGCGTGGCCCTAAGATCAACTCGAATAATTAACTAATCTAACTTTCATATTTGACAAGTTATTACCCGAGTTAATTATGGAAACCTGACTACTAATTACCTCTTAGGTTAATATATTTCTAATTATTAACCTAAGTGTCCATAGTTTCTTGTTCTATATTAAACTTATCCTCTTGGTCCTTTGTTTAATACCAAAATGATTCAAAGTTTGATAATGTTATTGCATCCATTTAGTTCATAAACTATAGCAAACATAAGACAGCAACAAAATCCATCAATCATGCATATCTAAAATAGCTACATTAATCCTCAAGAAAAGAAATCAACCTATCACAGAAATCACAAGATTCATCATCTTTAAATACTTCAATCCCATCTTGATTAGTAAAAGAGAAGTATTAAAGCAACAAATTAAGTAAATAACACAAACAGACTATCAAAAGATAACAGAGTATGGGTCGGTTAAGCATAATAGGCACATGAGTCTATAACAGAGGAGTAAATGTAGCAAAACAACAAGAAATAGTAAATAGAAAGAGTAAACAATAGTGGGTGAGGTAGTTGCTCCTGCCACTCTCAAGCTTTCCACATTAGCTCTTGCCCTCTGCTTCTAGTTGACGTTCACTCAAAACAATCGACTGCTTATGCTGTTCTTTTCCTTCCTTCTTCTCGGCTGAAGCTCTCTGCTTCTGCACCTCCACACTTCTCTCTTTCTCCTTTTGTTCTAGCCGAATGAGTGTGTGTGTTAAGTGAAGAATGAAGACTGAATGATGAATGATAGAGTGTCTGTGTGTGGAATGAATCCTCTCGCTGCCACCCTCCTATCCTTTCTATTTGTGGCCTCATCTAGGTTTAGGTTTTCATGCCACTTAAACCTACAGTTGCCACATAATAAAATAGAAGAATTAAAGGAGTATATGAGAATTTGCACGAGGTGATTGTGTTTGTCACCTTCGTGAGGGCTGGTCACCCCCATGTATAAGCTTGCATGGTAGTGACTAAAGACACATTTGTCACCACCTTATGCATGGTGGTGACATTTTAGTCACCACCTTATGCATGATGGTGACACTTTAGTCACCATTGTGCAGGTGGTGACATCCTTATTATTATATTCTTCTCTTTTTTTTCATGCAAAGTGACATCAACTTTAATTTTTCGTGAAAAATTTACAAATTAATCCAATCAATATGCATGCAATATTCACACCATTTTCAATCGATTTATCTCTCATTTGGATCAACTCACAAGAATTTGTAACCAAAATCAAGATATGAAGGCAATTGAAAGCTATAGAAACTTGCCATAACAATTCCCCCACACTTAAACTATGCTTGTCCTCAAGCAAAATAAAGAACACTAGACTATACAAGAACAAAGAATGGAAACAACATTTTTCCCAAGTAATAGTCAAAGACATCAATGATCATTTCAATAAATACAACCTAAGAACTTGAAACTTATAATACTCCATAAACAATCAATTCTTCATATATTTAGCTAAAATCAACAAGCACTTCAATTCAAAGCACCATCAACAAGTATTATAGATGCTCACTCCACTCCCATCCTCTCAAGCATTAAAAGGTAAGGTATATTCACTTAACATTCATTTAATGCAAAACATCTACCATAAGCTGGCTTACTAATCCAATCTCCACCACTCATAACAAAGACAAACATCAATCCGAAGGTCTTTATTTGTTGTAATGGGGCCAGGCTAAGGGTAGGAAAAAGGAACATTGCAGTTTAAAACCACAATACAAATTGAGCATTTAAAATAATAAAAAACAATGAACCATAAAGCACTCAATTATTTCCTCTCATTTAACAAAATTAACAGTTCCTATTTTTTACTTCTCTCCTCTTCTTTTCATTTTCTAGCCATCTTCTCTTCCTTCCTTTTCTTTTCTATTTCTTTTTTACTTTTACCACTCTTTTTTTCTTTTTCTTTCTTTCTTTTTGATTTTTAATTTTTTACTATATTTTCTTCCTTTTTTTAGAACAAGATCAAGTTTAGAAGGGAAAAATTTAGAGGAGAGATAGAAATTATTATAACCCTACCCATTCCTAACTCGAAAGCCAATTATATGCTATAATTCCCCACACTTGTTTAAACAATTATTCCCTAAACCCAATCATACACATTTAAATGCTCAACTTGCCTTATGGTAGGGACAATGAAGAGGATAAACAATTAAGGTCAAGGCTTATATTTTGGGTTTTTAAAAAGAAAAGGTTTAATATTAAGCTCAAAGGGTTTCACTAAAGGTAACATCATAGTGGCTTTTTAAGTAAAAGGGGTAAATCCTAATTGCCTTTATCATTTCAATGTTTGCATAAGATTATGTGATCTCGACTAGTAATTGCAAGCAAGTTCTAGAGTTCCCTAATCATGAAAGAACATTCTTAGCAAAGAATACTTGAATTTGGTGTTTAATAATTCTAAAAGGCATAAATTCTTACCAAAGAAGGTGTCATTTATCTATCAGAACAAACTAATGTTCTTTTAATCGAAATTCAAGTTGATTAGTCTAAGCATGTAAGTATACTCATTCACTCACATTATGCATTTCTAATCTCGATCGAGTTCATTTAATAATCACACATCTCTAAATATTAAATGGGAAAAACAAACAGACAATACATAAATAAAGAATTTTTTTACTAATACAGCTCTCCCCGTCCCCACCCCCTCCCCCCCTAAACATCACACTATTCTTAATGTGATAAAAAAATTAAAAGACAGGTCTAAGACAAAAGACAAAAATTAACTCAAACAAGGATATGCATTAAAAATAAAAGACATTAAAATAATAAGCAACAAAGAAAGGGATAGAAATACGATATGAAAGTGTGGGTGGTGGTTGTGTTGATGCGGTGTCAAGCATGGCGTACTACATTGAGGGGTGGAACAAATGGTAGAGAAGGAAGAGTAGGCCTGCACACACAAAGAAAACAAACTAAGTTAAGATTCACTAAGAATATTAAAAACAAATAGATAATTGAAAAACAAACAAAAATTAAATGGGTTGCTTCTTTAATGTCTTGTAGTTGGACGCCTCAATGGTCATGCTCAAGGTGGGTCGCTCAAAGTGATTGATTCCACCATTTCCCCCTTTTTATTCGAATTTGTCTATAAGAATCTCCCAAATACTTCCTTAATTGCATTCACTAGCAATTGGCAACATTCATCACTCTCCTTAACCCAGTCTGGCTTCTCTTTTTTCTTCCTTTAAGGCAAAATGAAAATCTGCAGCATTAACTTGATCAACAAAAGAATAGTCTTCAGAAACAATAGAAGTAGGAATATATTCAACATTAAAGATTGAAAATTCTACTGTTTCTCTTAAGATGGTCATGGTCTATTTCCCATTCTTCACATCGATCAACGTGTTAGTGTTAGCCATAAAAGGCCTCCCTGGGAGTATGGAATTTTCCTTTTCTTTCTCCTTCACTTCCCCCATGTCTAGGACAACAAAGTATACAGGATTGTAAATATATGGGAACAATCAATCCTCCAACTTTCGCTAACATATCCTCCATTATTCCTTTCAAATAACGGATTGACCTATTGGCTAATTGCAAACACATGTTTGTAGGTATTAACTATCCTAGATCCAATTTCTCATAAATAGAGTGAGGCGTAAGGTTTATGCTCGCTCTAAGATCAAACGTACCTTTAACCTCATCATCATTACCCAGTGATACTTGCATGATAAAACATCTTAGGTCTTTCAATTTGGGGGGTAACTGCAGTTGTAGAATTGCACTTGCTACTTCCAAAACTAGCAACTTTTCGTTAGGATCAGACTTTCTTTTCTTGGTGCTTAGTTCCTTGAATAACTTGACATAAGCCAGAATGTTCCTAATCACATCTACCAAGGGCAAATTAACATTGACCTTGGAAAGCATGCAATATAGATAGAAAAATTGCTCATCTTGTTTCAATTCCTTAAGGCAGCTTGGATA
This sequence comes from Erythroxylum longipes, assembly GCA_027563885.1. Lineage (NCBI taxonomy): Eukaryota > Viridiplantae > Streptophyta > Magnoliopsida > Malpighiales > Erythroxylaceae > Erythroxylum > Erythroxylum longipes. Next base: position 14,039 of record JAOQMS010084163.1, on the reverse strand, counting down.
AGGAATTAGAGGTCGATAAGGATCTATCACCTTGTGCAGTTTTTGTCCTTCATTGTCCTTAGTGTCATGCTTAAGTTATTTACCTTTTTTAATGTGACTTGAAGAGCTTCTCCCATTACTTTTCTTATTCTGCTCATCTTCTTATTTAGTGAGGCTTTCCTTCTCTTAATTATCAGTATCAGGCAGCTCAGAAGGAAACTCAATATAATTGTCAATCACTTTACCACTTCTCAGAACGGTAATTGCTTGGGCTTGCTCGAGTTGACTGGCCAACCATCCCTTTTAATTGTTATGCATTTGAGTTGCAAATTGCCCTACTTGAATCTCAATCCTCTTGACAAATGCTTCTAAGGAGTCGAATCTCTTATTGTTCCTTTCTTGATTCTGAGTTATGAACTAAATGAATGCATTCCGACTTTCCTCCAAAGAAGGCTTTCTTAGTAGGTTGTCAATTGCAGATTGCCCTTTGAAAAAGTTTGGCCTCTAAAAATTTTGATATTGGGGTTGGGGTTGCGTCGGTGGATTGTTGGTCTTCCAAGAGAAATTGGGGTGTTTTCTCCAACCAGGGTTGTAAGTGTTTGAGTATGGATCATTTCAGTCTTTTAGTTGAAAACCGTTAAGTGAGTTAAATTGTTTTTCCCCATTGAAAGGTTTATAAGAATACGTACAAACATTCACTCTATAACCATAAGTTCCACATATACCACACACTTCTTGATTTGGAACGTTCTGGGGTAGTCATATAGTTAGCATCTTTACATGCCTAGTTAACTCAACTAACTGCATAGACGATTCTTGATTCGAGATCACTTCATGAACTCTAGCTCTTCTTCCCCACATACTCTTTTATTAAGAATTAGCCCCTAAAATTTTGAAGATTTCATATATTTCTTCGGCAATCCTCTCTCTTCCTGCTCCTCCTGCTCCAATGTCTAATGTGTACTGGCACTATTGCGTCAACCCATCATAAAAGAATTGGTTTAGCATATGACGCAAAATATGTTGGTGTGGACATTGTATCAGCAAGAGCTTAAAGCAGTCCCACGCCTTGTAGAATAGCTCTCCCTTCATTTGAATGAAGGTAACTATCTTGGTTCACAACTCAGGCGTCTCTTGATGGGAATAGAACTTTCCCATGAATTTGTTATACACCTCCTCCCATGTAGTCAAAGACTTAGAATGAAGTGTCATCAACTATGCCTTAGCTCGATCCTTCAATATGCATGGGAAACATCTCATTATGAGTTGATTTTCGTTTAATCCATCCAACGGAAAGGTTTGGAGAGTGGTATAGAATTCACGAATGAAGTTTAAAGGGTCTTTATTAAGAACCCCATAGAACGATGGCAACATGTTATAATGGATGCTCTTCAATTCATAGTCCCTAGCTACCTTTCCCAAACGAATGCACGAAGTGGCAGTACCAATCATCGGTCTAGCATACTCCTTCATCATTAACTACCTTTCACCCATCTTTTGATTATTCACTTGATCTTTACGCTTGGGTTCCTCATAATTGTCTTCAGAGTCCCCTTGAGGTCTTTGTCTTTGATGTATGTTATCAATAAAAGCAATGGTTTCACTTTCTAAAGATCTCCTTCCTACCATAAACTAAGTGAATTCACTACCTAAAGTTCTCCTACCTAGCACAAACTAACTACGAAAAGCACTAAATTAATAAAGAAAATTACAAAACACATTAATAGAATAACACAATAAAACATGCATTCTTGAACAACCACAAACAATCAAAATCTTAAGAAAATAAAAATAATAAAAAATAATTCAAGTTCAAAACACTAAACACCTCTCCAACAACGACCTCAAAAATTTCTTATGCCCAAAAAGTTCTAGAAAGACCTTAGCTATCCTTCTCAAAAGCATACGACGTGGTTGTAGTTGATTACCCAGGTTCGTATCCCATGAAGGTGAAATTAGTTCACTTAAATTAATCTGAAACAAAAATAAAAAAAATGCAATCCTAAACATTCTATCCTGATTTGTTCAGATAAGGCTTTAAGGAAAATCATAAATTAGTCCGAAAAGTAAATTGAATCGTCTGAAAGCATAAACAAGTAGAAATTGAAGTGGAAAACTCTTGAGAATTAATTTCAATTGTTGTCCTTCATTTAATACCAAAATGATCCAAAGTTTGATTATACTATTACATCCATTCAATTCCGAAACTATAGCAAATATAAGAAAACAACACAATCCCTCAATCATGCATATTTGACTAAAATAGCGATATTAATCCTCACGAAAGGAGATCAGCCCATCACAGAAATCACAAGATTCATCATCTTTAAACACTTCAATCCCATCTTGATCAGTATAAGAGAAGTATTAAAGCAACAAACCAAGTAAATAACCCAATTAAATTATCAAAAGCTAACAGAGTATGGGTCGGTTAAGAATATTAGGGCATGAGTCTATAACAGAGGAGTAAATGTAGCAAAACAATAAGAAATAATAAACAGAAAGAGCAAACAATAGCAGGTGAGGGAGTTGCTCCTGCCACTCTTAAGCTTTCCATATTAGCTCTCGCCCTTTACTTCTAGTTAATGTTCACCCAAAACGACCGACTGTTCACGCTGCCTACCCCTTCCTATTGTTCTTCTCCTTCCTTCTTCTCACCTGAAGCTCTTTGCTTCTCCATCTCCACACTTCTCTCTATCTCCTTTTGTTCCAACCGAATGAGTGTGTGTGTCGAGTGAGGAATGAAGAGTGAATGATGAATGATAAAGTGTCTGTTTATGGAATTAATCCTCTCGCAACCACCCTCCTATCCTTTCTATTTGTAGCCTCATCTAGGTTTAGGTTTTTGTGCCCCTTCAACCTACAGTTGTCACGTAATAACACAGACGAATTAAAGGAGTGTATGAGACTTTACACAGGGTGACTATATTTGTCACCTCCGTAAGGGCTAGTCACCCTCGTGTATACACTTGTATTTAGTCACCACCATACAAGCTTATGCACAGTGGTGACACCTTAGTCACCACCGTGCAGTTGGTGACATCCTTATTATATTCTTCTCTTTTTTTCTTTCATGAAAAGTGATGCGAACTTTAATTTTTCACGCAAAATTCACAAATTAATCCAATCAACATCTATGCAATATTCACACCATTTTCATTCAATTTGTCTCTCATTTGGATTAACTCACAAGAATTTGTAACCAAAATTAAGATATGAAGGCAATTAAAAGTAATATAAACTAGACATAACAACTATGTTTATGGAAAAATAGCTAAAAATTTTTCGCTACATTTCCAAAAACATAGCTAATTATATTTGGTTCCTATTTGTATTAAATGTGAACGTAACCTTAGGATAGTATGTGTTTAATGCAATGAGAAAAAAAGAGTATGTGTTTAATGTAATGAGAAAAAGAGAGTATGTGTTTAATGCAATGAAAAAAAAGGAAACAAAAGAGAGCTGAGAAAAGGAAGAATCATAGAAGAGATTTTAAAAGAAAAACTATTGTATTATGTTATGGCCTAGCGATGTGGCCGTTAGTGTCTGATTATATACACATGATAGTAAAGAGATACAACATATGCTAGTGCACGATTACATCTCTGGAGTTTTATTTATACATTGTATATTACATCTATTCATGCGTCATCATTTAATTCGTCTTGTCTGTTACTTCTCTCATCTATTTCATCTCCTTCATTTATTCTGTAACAATCCACCTCTCCTTAATATCTTTTTCTAGGGATGACAAATATGAATTGGCTGCCCGGCTCTGCCCAACTTTGGCTCAGGTTGACCAGTCTATAAGTCGCGAATGCTTGGCCCTATCAGGTCTGTGGCCCGATAGGAAGGCACAAAATGACGTCATTTTGTCAAATTTTTTTAATAAAATGAGATTGTCTAGTCCTACCGGACCTACCCATAGCCCGTTGGGCTATAACCTGAGCTGTGGGCGTACCATCCTTATCTTTGTCCACTAAATTAACATCTAGGAATTGTTTTTGCAAGTCAAAAAGGTATTCCATGTTGCGTTAGAATTTCCCATGTTCGACCACTAAACTAGTACCGGAGTAACATAATGATTATTCCTTTTTGCCTTTCATCCTCCCAAAATTGCCATTAGAATACGTTCAGCAGGAGTGAGAAAGTTTGGTAATGACCCAGAAATCCTTACTTGAACTCTATAAGCCTTCTTCAACTGAGACACATGGAATACCAGATGTGTTACAGATCTTTGAGGGAGCTCCAACTTGTACGCCTCCTTCCCCACTCGTTGTATGATCTTAAATGGACCATAATAAATTGGAGATAATTTTTGGTTGCTTCTCCTTTAGAGCGAGTGTTGTTTGTATGTTTTCAGCTTTAATAGAACCGTTTCATCTACCTCAAGCCCCTTGTTTGATCTTCTTATTTCAATGTATTGCTTCATACAATTTTGTGCTTTTTATAAAAAGAGTTTCATTATATTAGTCATTATTTCCCGACTCTTAAGGACTTGATCCACTTCCAACAATTTATAATCCCTTGCTATATATGGTGTATAAACTAGTGGTAAATATCCATACAACACTTTAAAGGTGTAGAATTAATAGCCGAATAATAAGTGGTGTTGTACCACCACTCCGCTAGAGGAACCATTCACTCCAGTTTTGGTGTGACTCATTGAAGAAGCAACATAGATAAGTCTCCAAGATTTTGTTCACTGATTCTGTCTGACCATCCTATTGTGGATTATAAGTTGTTGAATGCTTCAAACTTACTCTTTGCAGCCATGCAAATTCTTGCCAAAACTTGCTCAAAAAGATAAGATCCCTATCACTAATTATCAACAGTAGTGTTCCATGCAACTTGAACACCTGGCTGAAAAGTAATTCTACAATATCACTAGTAGAGTATGAATACTTACCCAATAAAATGAGCATATTTCTTGAATCTATCAACAACCACTAAGATGATTGATATTCCTCTTGATATTGACAACCCTTCAATAAAATCAACACTAATCTCTTGCCAGCTTCCCTCAAGAATATTAATTGGTTACAATAGCCCCAATAGGTTGCATCGTCATATTTGTTTTTCTGACACGCTATACATTTCTAAAGGAAATTTCAAACATCTCTGATTAATCCCTTCCATTGGAACATGTTCTGTATCTTTTTTATGGTTGTCATTACACCTGCATGATCCCCCACTGCATCATCATGACTAATGCTAATTATCCATTCTTTGAGTGCTTTGTTAGCTCCCACCACAGTCGACCTTTCCATCATAATAATCCTCCCTTCCATTCATAAGTACTAGAGTTCAAAGTTTTAGTCTCTAGTTTTTTAATGGTTTCCTGACTTGATTGATCCTCTACTCAGCTTCTTTTAATATCCTCCAATAACCCCCTGTGCAATTGTGTTACGGATAACATTAGTAACTCTACTAGAAATGCGTGAGAGCGTCTGTAGTTGCATTTTCCTTTTCACTCCTGTATTGAACTTCAAAGTCATAATCAAGTAGCTTGGATAGCCAAGACTGTTGGAGAGGAGTTGATAGGCATTGCTCCAACAGATACTTAAGAATTCAATGATCCGTCTTAACCATTAAGGTTTACAACTCAAGTAATGATGCTAATGTTTATTGGCTTTAATTACGGCTAAGTGTTCTTTCTTATACATAGATAATCCCTAATGTCTTCTCGTTAGTAATTTACTGAGGAAGGAAATTAGTTGGTCCTCTTGTTGTAAAACAACCTCGATTCCCAAACCACTCGTATCGATTTCCACCATAAACAATTTTAAGAAGTTTGAAAGAGCTAATATAGGAGCTGAAGAATCGCATTCTTTAATTTCCCGAATGCTACCCTTTCCTCTTCTTGCCATTCCCAATGAGTTATCTTATCCTTCTTTAAAAATTATGTTAATGTTTTCACAATTGATCTGTACCCTTTAATAAATATTCGATAATAACCAGTAATACCAGCGAAGCCCTGAAGCTCTTTAACATTTATGGGTTCTGACCATTCTAAGATAATCTTCACCTTCTTAGAATTAGTTGCTACTCCTTCCTCTGAAATGAAATAATCGAAGTATTCAATTTGACGTGCTCTAAATACATACTTACTCTCCCATAAGAATATTCAATTGTCTTTCAAAATCCATATGGCTGTGGTGATATGCTCAATATGTAATTACAAGGATGGACTGTAAATTAAAATGTCATAAAAAAACTAAAATAAATCATCTCAAATATGGTTTGAATAGCTCGTTCATTAGTCGTTAAAATGTCAATGGAGCATTTGTTAACCTAAATGGCATGGCTAGAAAATTATAGTGGCCATTGTGCATCTTTAATGCCATTTTCGTTATGTCCTCCAACTCCATCCAAATTTGATGGTACTCTGACCACAAATCCAACTTAGTGAACTAACTAGCTCTGTGTAACTCATCTAATAATTCTTCTATTAGTGGTATCTAAAATTTGTCCTTAATTGTATGTTTGTTTGATTCCTGATAATCCATAGACATTCTCCATGAGTTATCCTTTTTCTTGACAAGGACAATTGGCGGTGTATAGGGACTATAGCTGTGTCTAATAAATCCTTGCTCCACGATTTCCTTTACTGATTGTGCAATCACATCCTTTTATGTTCCTGAGTATCGATATGGTTATGTGTTAATGGTGTCCATGCCTTCCTTTAAGAGAATCTGATGGTTGTATTTGCAGTCAGATGGGTGAAAATTTGATTCTTGGAAGATGACATGTATTTAGCCAAAACTGCATTGATTTCATCGAATGGACTCCATTGTTCATCATTCATCCCCATTATTGTAGTTAAAACTCATTAGGAATGGTTAGCTGCATTATTAGCAATTGTCCACTCTTATGACATTGTAAAGTTATTTGGAAGTCCTTGCATGACACCACTTGTGACTTTCCCCAAGTTTTTCCTTCAACGTCACCAACTGACCATCTCAGTTAAAAGCCATTGTTCATTCTTTAAAGTTACGTAATACATCGTTTAAGATTGCTAGCCATTGAACTCCCAGTATAACATCACACCCTCTTAATGATAAGACCAGAGCACTTATGGAATATTGTATCCCTTGCATGGTCTACACGAAATTCTTACAACACTTTTGGCACTCCAGCTGTTATAGAAATTGGTTTGATTTTCTGAACCTTACAGCTCCCTTTTTTGATTACTAATGTATCCATAAAGTTATGAGTTCTACCATTATCAATCAAAATGTGAATTAGTTTTCTTCGATGTAGTCCTATCAATCTCATCTTGCTTAAACTCCATGTCTTCTGATAGTCCAAACATAGCTTGTATTGAAACATTTAGATAGGCATCCCCTCTCGATATCTCCTCAAACTCTTCCTCACCTACTTTAATAATTGTCTTCATACTCCGTAACCACATAAAACTGCAATCTATCTTCACATCTGCTTCAATAACTGTCTTCATACTCCGTAACCATATAAAACTACAATCTATCTCTTTTTACACTTGTGACCTATGCTATATTTCTTATCACGCTAGGAATAGAGCCTTCTAGTTCTCTTATCATCAAATTCTTTACTACTAATATGTCTAGATGGTTTAAAGGATCTTACAAATGATTTTTGCAATGTGAGGTGGGTGTTAGTAATATTCCGTCAGGCTTTGAGCTTCTGTGTGTGTTTGTTGTATGTTGTAATCTCGGTACTACATAACATGGTGCTCCCATTAGACATTATTACAGCTTCTTGTTTGTAAATGTAAGCTTGGTGTAGCGAATTAGGTTCATGTAGTTTCATAATCACGCTAATCTTCGATTTGAATCCATTAACAAAGAAACCAATCAAACACTCTTATAATAGCGATAATCGATTGAAATGATGGTCAAATTGAGCACAATACTCCAGAACCATCCCTTCTTATTTTAATTCTTTAAAGTCCATTACCGGATCTTTAAAAATCTTAACGTTAAATCTTTGCTTTAAGGCCTTGGTGAACTCCTCCCAGTCGACCATTTCTGTCTTGTTATGATTTTTGATGTTTAACCGGTACTACTCTTGAGCCCTTTCATCCATATGCAAAATTAATATATGCAACTTTGTTTCCTCTGGAGTTTGATCCAGTTGGAAAAAATGTTCACAGTGATACAACCACAGTTTAACTTTTCGCTATCAAATAAGGGGAACTCAATCTGACTTAACCTCCTTGGTGTTAAGTTTTCTTCCTTCTCTGCCCTTGGGTGATTACTCTGAGAGGTAGGTTTTGATAGCTTTGAAGCTGTGTCTTCTGGTTCTCTTCCTTGTTTCTACAAAAATTGCAAAAACATAGCTCGTAACTTCAACATTTCCTTCTCCATCTTCTCTGATCTATTTTGAATTTTTGAAAACACCTCACTTTTCATCTGAGTCTCAACCAAGTTCCTCACATTTTCTTCCAGCCTCTGCATATCCACATCTCTCATCCCTTCCACCATTTTTTCTCCTTGAATCGTTGCTCGGTTACCAAATGTTACATGTATTTATAGTGATAATGGAATGCTAACATAACATTAGGATAATATGCGTTTAATGCAATGAGAAGAAAGGAAACAAAAGAGAGTTGAGAATAGAAAGAATCACAGAAGAGTTTTGAAAGAAGAACAACCATATTATGTTATGGCTTGGCAATATATCCTTTGGTGTCTGATTATATACACGTGGTGGTAAAGAGATACAATATATGCTAGTGCATGATTACATCTCTAGAGTTTTATTTATACATTACATATTATATCTATTCATGCGTCATCGTTTAAGTCATCTTGTTCATTGCTTCTCTCATCTATTTCATCTCCTTCATTTATTCTGTAACCGTTACGTTTTCAAAAATGTGGCTAAAAGGTTTTGGCTATGATTATAGAAACGTAGCTAATAGTATTTAGCTAAAAAAAAGCGTAGATAAAATTATTAGCGACGATTTCTCAAAATGTAGCTAATAGTTTTTGACTATGAGGATTGATGTTTTTGGCAACAAAATGAAAATGTAGATAAAAAATGTAGGCAACATTTTTACACCTTTAGCTACGATTTATTTTGTAGGCAAATGTTAACTTTGTTGTAGTAAAGTAGATAAATAGTTTTAGCTGCGTTTTATAAAATGCAACCAAATATTTTTAGCTATGTTTTAATCAAATGTTATACAATTATTGAATAAATTATTTGTTACATTTTTAATCTATATTATTGTATATAATGTATTGATATATTTTTTATTGTAAATTTATTATAGAAATCAATTGTATAAAAATAATTGAAAATATGAAGCATTGTATATAAAAAGTAAAATAGCATTAAATTATAACAACAAAAAATATTTTTTGTATTCAAGATTTTAACTACAACTTTAACAAGTCTTATAGATAAAATAATAAATAAAGAGACTAGTTTACAAATTATAAATGTTGAGATTACAAAAAAATTACAACATAACTAGAACGACTAGCTAGTATTGTCCATATTGATGAACCTGTAATAATCCAAAAAGCTTAGTTAAAATATACTATAAATATTGTGAGTATTGAAACAATAGTTTCTAATTAAAGCAAACATCGCATAACTTTACCATTGACGCATAATTTTATTATCAATGCATTTCTTTTTATTCCACCTCATATCTATGACTGTTTTTATTGATATAAAAATTCTTTATAGTTGTGGTTTCATAGGGAAGTATCTTAAGATTTACAGGGTATCTTTTTCCTTTTCCATCATCCACTTACCACTTTGATATACCACAAATAGGACATTTTTAAAGGTCTTTATAGTCCTTCCAAAATATAGCACAATGGTACTTACAAGTTGTTAAGAATCCTACATTGAGCAAGTAAAGAATGTTAAAATAGTTTATAAATATATGACAAACCTCCCCTTGTAAGGCACCTTTTGGGGTGGAGTTAGGCCTAAATTTATCATGGTATTAGAGCCTAAACTTGCCTTAATGGTTTAGGCCGGTGCTCGGCTTGTTGTAGCCTTTTACTTAATATGCCCATCAAATGTCCAACCCTACTCTGAGCTTCGAGGAGTGTGTCAAGAATCCTACATTGAGCAAGTAAAGAATTTTAAAATAGTTTATAAATGCACGATAAACCTCCCCTTATAAGGTGCCTTTTGGGCTGGAGTTAGGCCCAAATTTATCATTGGGCCCAAATTTATCATTGTATCAGAGCCTAAACTTGATTCAATAATTTGGGGCGATGCTCGGTCTATTGTAGCCCTTTGCCCAAGATATTCAACGCTACTCTGGGCTTCGAGAAGTAAGTCAAGAATCCCACATTGAGCAAGTAAAGAATGTTAAAATAGTTTATAAATGTATGACAAACCTCCTCTTATAAGGTGCCTTTTGGGCTAGAGTTAGGCCCAAATCCCACATTGAGTAAGTAAAGAATGTTAAAATAGTTGATAAATGTATGCCATAACCTCCCTTTGTAAGGTGCCTTTTGGGGTAGAGTTTGACCCAAATTTATGAGAAGCATGTATTGATATATATCGTAATTTAAGGTCCCTTAATAATTTTTTTGCTTTATAGTAATATTTGGGCAATTTATGGCCAATCGATAATGCATCATTGAGCAACTCAATCAACATGCCAAAGGATTTGTGACTCCACCTATTATATACATTCAAGTGCAACAACTTGAGAACAAAAGATAGTTGTGAGAAATTCGAGCACCCTAAATATAATTCTTCTGAAGTAACTTTAAATAACTTCTCAAATTTATCTTATGTAATTCTACTAAACGTATTAGCCAAACCAGTATCATTCATAGTCTCTATATAATTCTCCAAATCCCATCATTAATATCACTATCATTTATGACTCAGAATAGCAACCACATCTTGACTTTGGATGTTGAAATTTAAGCAATCTATGCATGGACAAGGAATTTCAAATTTTAAACCCATTTGATCTTTTATAAATTTCATGAAACTCTTCTCTCCTTCTAAGTATTGAGTGGACCATTTCTGATGAGACATCCAACTTTTTTCCATATAGCTATACAATTAAAAGTAAATTACTAAATTACTAAATGTAATTTAAGTTGTAAATAACATAATGATAAATCAAGTTAAGTTCACACATCAAGTTTTAATTCTACCGAAGAATGAAATCGAGCATGCTAAGAATAGGAAGCATGAACCCATCTTAATAGCTAGATGTACAAGTAGTGTTAAACATATCTCTTAATTCTGAAGCAAGAACTAAAAGATTTGATTTAATGCGTGCTTTCACTGTTCAGAGCTTCAGTACCTATTGTTTGACTGCATTTGTAAATAAAGTATTTACTTCATCATTCTTAATAAGCATATAAGCGAACTCTTAAGAAAGTATCAATTAAAAACATAATTATAGCAATCATACCAAAGCAGTGTACCTGAATGGCTTAAAAATGAAGTATGATTGAACATGAAAGTAATAAAGGAAAGAATTTATATGAAATGGAGTTTAAACTATTAAAATATGCATAATTAATGCCATTATTAATTAAAAGATATAATTCCTCCGTATATATACCAGTATTAACACAGGCATGTTAAAGACATTATACTAATAACTAGTTGAAGTTGAGTTTATAACCTATTCACGTAATAAAAGAAAGTTTCTATTACACACATAATCAGTTATTTTTTACATTGTTTATTTCAGACATTGTATATACATTAACATTGTCTTTGCATAATTAACATGTTTTATCATTTGCTTACTTTATTTCGGCACTCTAATTATTAGTTTAGTAGTTCTCACGCCAATTTCAATCCAGATTAGCATGATGCCAACTTTAATCTAGAAACAGAATCATAACAGAGTGACACATATTGATTAAGAAAATTAACCCACAATACTATACGAAATCAAAATGGTTAACTGTCACATTTTAATTGTTAATTAATGCTAGTGAAGTGGTTATTATTTGAATCCTGTTCAAGAAATTAAAAAAATGATCATACTGGAAACTCTTCCATATTAGACATCATGAACACACATACGAGCTAGGTCACCCTACAAAAAACTTGTAGATGGACCTAGCTCTCTATGCCCTCGTGAAAATAACCTTCAATAGCTAGAATCTTTGTGAATGACTGGAGATTGGTGATCCGTTCAGAGCCCTCAATTAGTGTATCCACTAAATATATTGGATTGTGATGGTTGTCCTTCTAAATTAGTAAAAAAAGCAACATATCGGATAAACCGACAAAGAATTAAGCCATTGACAGTACGGTTAAACAATAGAGGAGTGGAATTTCGATAGTGTAGATTTGAAGAAAACTAGAGCAATATATGCTTTGGTTTTAGATTTGGACAAGGACACAAAGTTAAACATGTCATTCTATATCTCTATTTTATTTATGGAATATAAAATCATAAGTTTGTTCTTCGTTTTCCATTCACAAACCAAAAGGCAAGTTTTCTGCTCGACAATACTTTTACTTTTTTCTTCTTTCATAACATAAGTTAATGTTGTTAATCTATGCTGCCTAAGTAATCGAAGAACTAAAGTTGATCAAATGGTTTAGAATTTGGGTTGGTGATATAAATACTATGAATAAAAGTATTTTAGAAAACTAATATACCCAGCACACAAAGAAGGGACTGCGGAAATGTAGTGGGTATTGAAATGTGATTCCAAAGTTGTAACGCCACTCTCCTAGTGTTTGACCAAGTCCTAGCTAGTTTGTTGGTAATTTGTTATTAATGTCTGTCGTGATCTCTAATTATTAGGAAGTCTGTTTTCAGTCATGGTCTATGTCTATGTTTCAGTTAAGCTTTTATAGGAGTCAGTTGTGTATCCGGATTGTATATATAGGATCCTTGAGTCTGTGTATTTGTAGTACTTTTGAATAATGAGAAGTTCTGTTTATTCAAAGCTTTCCCATCAATTGCCTCTGCAGATTTCTGTTTTAGTTATATATCCAACATTTTGTGGTATCAGAGCAGGTTCGACGTAACTGGGCATAGAAGCAAAAGGTATTTGTAAAATCAAAGAGTCATGGCAGCCAATGGAGTATCTTTCAGCGTGTCTCAGCCTTTGATCCCTATTTTCAGAAGTGACAGTTATGAATTTTGGAGCATCAAAATGAAAAATCTGTTTAAGTCTCAAGACTTATGGGACTTGGTAGAAAATGGGTATCCAGATCCAGATGAAGAGGCAAGGTTGAAGGACAACAAAAAGAAGGACTCCAAGGCACTATTTTTTATTCAACAGGCTATCCATGAAACTGTTTTCTCCAGAATTGTGGCAGCAACTACTTCACAAGAAGCATGGATGATTTTGAAGAATGAGTATCAAGGCTCATCAAAGGTAATCACGGTGAAACTTCAAACTCTTCGTCGTGACTTTGAAATGTTAACAATGAAAAGCAATGAAATTGTGCAAGATTATTTTTCTAGAGCAACCACAACTGTTAGCCAAATGAAGTCGTATGGTGAGCAAATTACTGATCAAATTGTTGTTGCAAAAATTTTGAGGAGTTTAACTCCAAAATTTGATCATGTGGTGGCTGCAATTGAAGAGTCTAAGCATTTATCTATTTTTTCATTTGATGAGCTAATGGGTTCTTTGCAAGCACATGAAGTAAGGCTAAACAGATCACTTGAAAAGAATGAAGAGAAGGCATTTCAGGTGACGGGAGATAGTTCCACTTTAAGGAACAAATCTGAACTGTCAGTAGCAAGAGGACGTGGCAGAGGTAGTTTTTATGGCAGAGGTCATGGCAAAGGTCGAGGTAGAGGGTGGCAAGGAGTTCAGTGTTACAATTGCCATCAATTTGGGCATATTGCATCAAATTGTTGGAGCAAAGGGAATCAAGCGAGTTTTGCAGAAGAGAATGAAGCGGAAGAAAATGAAAAGGAATGTAAGTTGTTCATGGCTTTTTCTCACGCAACTAATATGTCAAATGGTATTTGGTTTTTGGACAGTGGATGTTCTAATCACATGTCCAGCATGAAATCACTGCTTAAGGATCTTGATGAGTCCTTGAAGATGCAACTTACACTTGGGGATAATAACAAAATTCAGATTGAAGGAAAGGGT
>JAOQMS010084136.1:0-20771 GCA_027563885.1 Erythroxylum longipes | reverse complement strand
AAAGATGAAAGAGGTGCATTTGATGGATCATCTTCCTTCTTTCATCACTAAAACTGAAATTGACATGTCATTTTAGGCTATTGGTCTTTTCATATAGCCACCTTAAAACAAGTGAGAAGAGTCTCATTTAATGGCTTCTTTATGTTTTGATTAAAGAATGAATTGATACATTGAATGCTTAATACTTTTCTTTCTTTTCATGCATAACCGAAATTGACAAGGTGTAAGAGAGGTGTTCTTGCATTTTTTTTGGACTCTCTCTCCTTTCTTGCATGTGTTAGCTAAAATTTGTATAAGAAGTGTCTCATCTTTGGATTCTTTCTTCTAAGAAAAATCTCCTCCAAATATTTCCTTTCTCACCAAAGGATCTTATTAAATAAGTTATCCAAGAAGAACAAGTGATATATCTAATTGGTTGAGGATGCAACAACAAGGAGAGGATACATTGATAAAAGAAAGGATTCAAAGGCAAGGCTAAGGCTAGGAGAGGATATAAGAAGAAGGAGAGGATAGCACAACGAGGAGTTAAAGTTGTAGCAAAGGAGTTAGTAACATAATCTCCATCTTATTCTTATGATAATTATTTTCCATATATCGTATTTTGTATGGGTTGGCATATTGATTTGGTTATCTTGCTTTCGCTGTGTTTTGATTTCTAAAACAAGTTTTGAAATCCACCGTTTTAGCTAAACCTTGCATGTTTTATTTTCTGATCCAACACACCTGGCACTAATAAGTGCTGAATCACTAGGTCATTTAGTGATTCTGCAGCACTCTCTCCACTCTTACATTTTCTCCACTGAAACCACTCTTTCTTCCTCTCAACTTCTGGAATTTTGCTGAAGTTTGAATCATCAACACTTGTAAGCCTTGTAAGTTATTTTATCATGAAGTTAGTCTTGTAATTTTATGTGTTATTATCTTGTTGGTGCTTAAAGTTGCACCTTAATCTTAGATAAGAGTCGATTGCTAGGAAGTGTTGGTGTAGCTGTATCTTTGAAGTGATTTGGAGTTGTTCTTTAAAGTTCAAAAGGTTAAGGGAGTACTAAACTTGGTATCATGATAGAGCATGTATTGTTTGATGTTTGATATGGATAAAATGTGTACTGAATTAATGATGAATTGTGGTTAGAAACTTAATACATGCTGGATACTCAATAGAAGGTGTGGTTCCACTGAATAGGCATTGATATTTCAACCATATTGTGACCTGTAGATATCAAAATGAGATGATTTTAAATTCAAATTAAACTAGATACATTTATCTACAACTTTCATAAAGGAACCGAATTTGATTTCTGTCACTAAGGGTTTTGAAAATTAGCTTGAAGTTGCGTTCTAGTTGTTGTCCACAGTTGAGAATAGTCTGTAGTATTTTGGGTATAAATCTTGTAATAATCAACTAAATTGAATTAACTTTATTTCATTTGAAACATTTTTTTAGAAAAACATATTCTCTAAAAACGTCAGTTTCTAAGTCAAAATAGCCATACAAAATTGATCCAAAAACCTATCTTGTGAAAATAGTTGTTTGAAGGTTTCGGGTCACTTATCTCATAATTGTGTGAAATGTTTAGGAAGGTGAAAAAATGGGATTTTGTGCAATTGGTGAACTATATAAGGTTCAGCTAATTTATTTGGTACAATAAGACTTAAATGAACTTGTTTAAGGTGTGTTTAAACTTAAATTGGTATCTGAAGTAATTGAGTAATAGTTAGCATAAGTATGCATTATTAATGGAGATGATAATATAAAGGATGCCTGGTTTAATAATGATGAATACAATGTTGAATTGCTTGGTGTGATCATGAATGAATGAGTTCCTAAAGCTTATGTATTAAGAATTGGATATGGATGTTTGTGAATTGACAATTTCTGTGATAATATTGTGACAATTACGGGCCATCAGTTGTTTGAGGAGTTTAATAGTTTGGGTTGCATTGGAAGTGCTTTCTAATTGTGTGCATATACATAATGTGTGATGACTTAACACTTATATTGATGCATAATTGCATACATTTTAATTTATAAGGTATGTTATGTTTGATCAAATGTCAATGAATAAATTCATTTGGAGCAAAATAGAATAAAGACATATGTTGTACTTCATCTTTTACATAAAATTCTGAAATCTAAAATTGTTTTTTTAAAACTACCAAGTCCTAGTCGTGGGTAAATAGGCTTGCCTAGGAGGGGTCAATTGCTTCTGTAACCAGATACTAAGGTGTCTTCTGTACTAGACACTCCGGTGTCATTTAATTTTAGACACTTCTGTGTCTTCTGTTTCAAAGACTTAAGTCTCTTCTGTTATGATCCCATTACTCACTTATGTAAAAAGGATTAGTAGGCTAATTTGTTTTGTATTTTATTACATGCTCATTTCTGATATAATCAAGCTATGTTCTGAAATAACTAAGTTCTATTCTGATATAATTAAGTACTGTTTTGATACAGTCAAGTTCTATTCTAGTACTTTAAAGTTTAGTTTTAAAATTTTAGTGTTTCGTTCTGATTCTTGTAAGCTTTGCTTTAAAGCAAATATATCCTATTTTGATTTGACATATTCTGTTCTGAGATACATATTGTCTGGGTTGTGCTTTTATATGAACAATTAAAGAATGTTTGAAATGTGATCTAATTTTGTGTATATGAATGCTAAACGACTGTTAGAAACAGTCACCAACTCATATCTTATTTGGTTATTCCCCACTAAGCTTTATGCTTAGCACAGTGGTTTTACCTCCATGTAGGTTCTGATAAGAAGGTTTAAAGACTGGGATAAAGACAACCACAATGGCCAAAGAAGGATGTATTTTGTTTTGACTAGATGTATATTTGAGTTTGTTTTTGTGATGTAATTAATGTAATGAGACATATTTTTATTTTATATGTGTATGATTTGTAATAACTATAGAATAGGTTAGAATTGCAATTACGGTTTTTAATTTAAAACATTCAACTTGTATGATGTAAATTATGTCTTGATTATAAAATATCTCCTAATGGATTGTAAAGCTTATTTGCTTGAGTTTCTGGAAATGCATGTAAGTGATCGTTTGGTATGTTCTGGATTATTTTGATTCTATTATATGTAGCATCTACATATCCTTCCAGGGGGTATATGGTTGTGACATTTTTTAGAATTAGAGCATGGTTTAGGCGATTCTGGTTTGATTAACACTTAACTACTACTTATACTTAAGTGTAAAAGTTGTGTTTTGGCCTATGTGGTCTGTCCCATGGTTTGGTTATAGAATTAAGGATGGAAAGACCTTACGAAGTCGTTAACAAGGTTGCTGAGGGTAATAATCCTGAACGATCTCGTCCATCGATATCTGGACCCTTTGGGGTCAAATTGAGGAGCCACCTCCTCCCTTAGCTCAGGGAGAGGATTTAGTTAAGTTTTCTCAGGATATGATGTTGTTACTACATCATATGACTGCACCTAAGGCTCCAATTGATCAATTGCGAAAGTACGAAGCTGAGGAATTTTCTAGAACATCATTTGAGGAATCTAAAAGAGCTGAGTTCTGGATAGAGAAAGTAAAGAGGGTATTAGATGAAATTAGTTGTCTACCAGATCAGATGGTGCACTGTGCTGTCTCTCTTCTTCAAGGAGCAGCCTATGAGTGATGGAAGTTCATTTTGAGGAATCCTCAGCTATCGGTGCCTCTGACTTGGGATTTCTTTTCCCAAGAGTTTAAAGATAGGTATGTTACGAAAGCTTATAGAAAGGAGAAGTGGAAGCAGTTCTTAAACTTAAAGCAGAGAAATCTGTCAGTTGCTGAGTACGACAGAGAGTTTAATGGCCTCAACAAGTATGCACCTAAATTGGTACTTACTAAGGAGTTCCAATGTCATTAGTTTGAGAATGGTTTGAATGACTCGATTAAAGAACATATGGCAACATTCACTCTTTTGCAGTAAGTGAATTACCATCAGCTGGTGCAAGCTGCCATTAAGATAGAGAAGCAAGAGATGGTGAAGAGAGAAAGGGCTTAGCAAAGGGGCTTTGCTAGAGGAGGTCAGTCCTTGGGCAAGTGGAGTCGGGAAGGTGCCTTCACTGCACTAGAATTCACTCAGAGATCAGTAGCTAGGGGAAGATGACAAAACTTTCCCTCATCGACTGCTTCTGGTAAGGGTTCCTCTGCGAGTTAAGGTTTCCTCTGCGAGTTAAGGTTCTAGTATTCTAGAGTGCCCTCATTGCTCCAAATACCATCGAGGTACTTGTTGGAAGGCTACGGGTGCATGTTTTTGACATAGTGGTACTAATCATCTGATATCAAATTACCCTATGAGACAGTCTCAAACAAGACAAGCTAGTATGGAGGCCTCTCATGCACCTGCTAGAAACAGAGGACGAGGTAGAGGTCATGGAGGATCTAATCAATTCATGCCTAATATGAGTATTGTTTTAGAGACTATTGATCGACTTGTCATACCTTTTGCTCCAGCTCGAGCTTATGTATTAAAAGCTCATAAGGATCAGGATGTACCTGAAGTCATTACTGTTATTGTTTCTCTCTTTAATTTTGAAATGCATGCACTGATTGATCCTGGATCTACTCATTCCTATATCTACGTTAGAGAAATGTCTGATAAGGAGATTCCTATAAATCAGTTAGAGTATGACATATATGTAACCAGTCCTCTGGGTAGTAGTGTGTTGGTTAATTAGGTGTTTAGGAATTTTTCTATTATGATCTAAGGAAATGAATATGTAGTAGATCTGATTAGATTAGCTTTACATGAATTTGATTTAATTCTAGGTATAGATTGGTTATCTAAGAATCAGGCAGTGGTTGATTGTAATGCTAAGATAGTTATGCTTAGGAAGCCTGATCAGCCTGAAATAGTATTTCATGGCATCCACACTAGTTCTCTAGCTAAAATGGTATATGTTATGCAAGCCCAAAAGCTCCTTGGGAAGGGATGTGAAGCTTATCTAGCTTTTGTGTTTGATCCTAAAAACGAGGGTGGTAAATTGCTAGATATTCCAGTGGTGAATGAATTTCCAGATGTGTTTCTTGAGAAATTACCTAGACTCCCTCCTGAAAGGGAAGTGGAGTTGTCTATTAAAGTCAATCTTAGCACTGCTCCTATATCCAAAGCATTATACAAAATGGCTCCTACTGAATTGAAGGAGTTGAAGGTGTAGTTGCAAGAGCTTCTGGATAAAGGTTTCATTTGACCCAATGTCTCATGGTGGGGAACACCGGTCTTGTTTGTTCAAAAAAAGGATGGTACACTACAGATGTGCATCGATTATGGGAAATTGAATAAATTCACTGTGAAGAACAAGTATCCATTGCTAAATATTGAAGACCTATTTGATCAGTTGAAAAATGCAAGAGTGTTTTCAAAGATAGATCTACGATCAGGGTACTATTAACTTCGGGCAAAGGATGTGGATGTACCAAAGACTACATTTAGGACCCGTTATAGACATTGTGAATTCTTGGTAATGCCATTCGGGTTAACTAATGCTCCAGCAGCATTTATAGATATGATGAATAGAGTATTCAGGACTTATTTAGACTAGTTTGTTGTAATGTTTATAGATGATATCCTTGTCTATTCTAAGAATGAACGTGACCATACTGAGCATCTCTGAATTGTGTTACAGACCCTGCAAGAAAACAATTGTATGCTAACTTGAGCAAGTGTGATTTCTGGCTTTTAGAGGTATCTTTTCTAGGAGATGTTGTCTCTTCTCAAGGGATTAGAGTTGATCCTAGTAAGATGGAAGCTATTGTTAACTGGAAGCCACTATGGAATGTGACATAAGTGAGACGTTTTTTGGGTTTGGCTTGTTATTACTGCCGGTTTGTGAAGAGGTTCTCAATGATAACATACCCTTTAACTAAACTGTTAAGGAAAGGAGTAAATTATGAATGGTTTCATAGATGTCAGAATAGTTTTGATTAACTGAAAAGTATGCTTACTGAAGCTCCTATATTGGCTCAACCTACTTCTGGTAAAGAGTATGTTATGTTTAATGATGCATCTACAAATAATTTGGGTTGTGTTTTGATGCAGGAGGAAAAGGTAGTTACTTATGCCTTTAGGAAACTAAAGCCACATGAACAGAATTACCCTACACATGATCTAGAGCTCGTAGCAATATTTTTTTCCTTGAAAATTTGGCAACACTACTTTTATGGTGAAAGGTGTAGAATTTTCACAAATCATAAGAGTCTGAAGTATCTGCTTACCCAGAAAGAACAAAATCTGAGACAACGACATTGGTTGGAACTGTTTAAAGACTATGATTATATTGTGGACTAGCATCCAGGTAAGGCTAATGTCATGGATGATGCCTTGAGTCAGAAGACCATTTCAGCATTATCAGTGTAGAATGATGGATGGGGATTTAGCTTAGTTGAAAACTCGGCCTACCTTAAGGAAAGAAATTTGCGATGCCCAGAGAGTTGATGATAAGCTCCAACATCTTGGCTACTCGGGAAGTTAAACAACCTAACTTTTCTGTGAAGGCAGATGATGACTTATATTATAAAGATCGGTTGTGTGTGCCAACTAAGGATAAACTGAAAAAGAAGTTGTTGTTTGAGGCTCATAATACTATTTCAGTATGCATCCTCATGGAAATAAGATGTATCAAGATCTAAAGCAACATTACTGGTATTCGAGTATGAAACGAGATGTTGTGGATTACATAGCTAAGTGTTTGACATGTCAACAAGTTAAAGCTGAACATTAGGTTCCATCTGGTTCGTTACATCCTATTTCTATTCTTCAATGGAAATGGGATAACATTACTATAGATTTTGTCACTGGACTTCCTTTTAGTCAGAAGAAGCATGATGTTGTATGGGTGATTGTGGATAAGTTCAATAAGTCTGCTTATTTTCTATTTGTTCGTCTTGGCTATTCTTTAGATAAGCTTGCACACTTATATATGAATGAAATAGTGAGATTGCACGGAGTACCAATATCTATTATTTCTGATTGTGATCCTCGATTTACTTTGAGATTCTGGAAAAGCCTCCAAAAGGCTTTGGGTACTCAAGTTAAGTTCAGTACTGCTTTCCATCCTCAAACAAATGGGCAATCTGAACGAGTTATCCAGATATTAGAAGATATGCTTCAGGGTTGTGTGTTAGAGTTTCTAGGAAGTTAGAATAATTATCTGGATCTGATGGAGTTTGCTTACAAGAACAGTTATCAGACTAGCATAGGCATGGCGCCTTATGAAGCATTGTATGGTAGCAGATGTAGAACTCCGATGTGTTAAACTAAATTGAGTGAAAACAAAATGACGGCCTAATATTGTGAAAGACACTGAAGAAAATGTTTAGGTTAGTCAATATAGGTTGAAAGCTGCCAGTGATAGAAAAAATTCCTATGTTGATCTGAAAAGGAAGGATATTTAATATGAAGTTGGTGATAAGGTGTTCTTAAAAGTGTCACCATGGAAGAATATACTTTGGTTTGGTAAGAAAGGTACTCTCAGTCCGCTATATATTGGTCCATATGGGATTCTTAAGGGAATCGGACCAGTAGCTTATCAATTAGCTCTTTATGAAGAATTGGCCAAGTTACATGATGTATTTCATGTTTCCATGTTGAGAGGATATATCTGATAATACACATAAGATTCCTGTGCACGAAATTCAAGTACAACTGGATTTATTTTATGAAGAAGAGCTTGTTTCTATATTAGCCAGAGAAGTTAGACAACTCAGGAACAAGCAAATACCTTTGGTAAAAGTACTTTGGCAACACTATAGACTTGAAGAAGCAACATGGGAATTAGAAGAGACCATGAGAGCTTAGTATCCTCAACTATTCTAATCAGGTATGAATTTTGAGGATAAAATTCTTTTAAGGGGGAGAGAATTGTGAGGCTCTAAAATATATAGATGAAATGTTATATATTTATGAAAGTACCTATATGATATGAGTTAAAATTGTGTTATCATTTGAAAGTGAATGATATGAGTTAAAATTGTGCTATGATTTGAAAGTGAAAGGCATATGACTTGAATTTTGGTATTGATGGACCATAGTTAGTGAATCGGAATTAATTGAAGCCATTAGAGCATTGAGATATTTAAATGTACATTTGGACTAGGAAAAATGGTCAAGAGACAAGTTAAGTTGGTACATGAAAATTAGAATGATTAAGCCTATGAATTAGTGACATTTGGCATAGCTAATGCATTGACATTTGGAATCACTCATGGTGTGACAAATGGCAGCATAATAAGAGGACAATTGGCTCAATTAGAGTGTTAAAGATGGCAGCTTAATGGAGAGCAAATGGACTTGATATTGTGGTGTTAAGTGTTATGTGGTGGTAATGACACCTAGCTAGCACTAATAAGTGCTGAATCACCTAATCCATTTAGAGATTTTTACAGCGCTCTCTCCACTCTTGCATTTTCTCCACCAAAACCAATCTCTCTTCCTCTCAACTTCCAAAATTTTTCTGAAGTTTGAATCATCAACACTTGGAAGCTTTGTAAGTTATTTTATCATGAAGATGGTCTTGTAATTTTATGTGTTAATATGTTGTTGGTGCTAAAAGTTACACCTTAATCTTAGATAAGAGTTGATTGCTAGGAAGTGTTGATGTAGCTAAATCTTCAAAGTGATTTGGAGTTGTTCTTTGAAGTTTTCAGAGGTAAGGGAATACTAAAATTGGTATCATGATAGAACAAGTATTGTTTGATGCTTGAAGTGGATAAAATGTGTGTTGAATTAATGAAGAATTGTGGTTAGAAACTAGATACATGCTGGATACTCGTTAAAAGGTGTGGTTCCACTGAGTAGGCATCAGTATTTCAGCTATATATTGACCTATAGACATCAAAATGGGATGATTTTAAATTCAAATTAAACTAGATATATTTATCTATAACTTTCATGAAGGAATCGAATTTGATTTTTGTGACTAATGGTTTTGAAAATTAGCTTGAATTTGAGTTCTGGTTGTTGTCCATGGTTGAGAACAGTCTGTAGTATTTTGGGTATAACTCTTGTAATAATGAACCAAATTGAATTAACGTTATTTCGTTTGAAACTTAAGACATAAAGGAACATTTTTACGGAGAACATATTGTCTAAAAACATCAATTTCTAGGTCAGAATAGCCATACAAAACTGATCTAAAAACTTGTCCTGTGAAAGTAGCTGTTTGAAGGTTTCGGGTCACTTATCTCACAATTGTGTGAAATGATTAGGAAGGTGAAAAAAAATGGGGTTTTGTGTAATTGATGAACTATATAAGGTTCAGTTAATTTATTTGGTACAATAAGACTTAAATGAACTTGTTTAAGGTGTGTTTGAACTTAAATTGGTATCTGAAGTAATTGAGTAATAGTTAGTTTAAGTATGCATTATTAATGGAGATGATAATATAAAGGATGTATGGTTTAATAATGAAGAATACAATATTGAATTGCTCGGTGTGATCATAGATGATTGAGTTCCTAAAGCTTATGTATTACGAATTAGATTTGGATGTTTGGTAATTGAGAATTTCTGCGATAATATTGTGACAATTCCAGACCATCAGTTATCTGAGGAGTTTGATAGTTGGGGTTTCATTAGAAGTGTTTTCTAATTATGTGCATATAGATAATGTGTAATGAATCAACACTTCTATTGATGCATAATTGCACATATTTGTATTTATAAGGTATGTTATGTTTGATCAAATATCAATGAATAAGTTCATTTGGAGGAAAATAAAATAAAGACATATGTTGTACTTCATCTTTTGCATAAAATTCTGAAATCTGAAATTTTTTGTTTTAAAACTGTCAAGTCCTAGTCGTGGGTAAATAGGTATGCCTAGAAGGGGTTAGCAGTTGCTTCTGTAAATAGACACTAAGATGTCTTCTGTAACCAGACACTAAGGTGTCTTCTGATTTTAGACACTTTTGTGTCTTCTATTTCAGAGACTTAAGTCTCTTCCGTTTTAGATACCAAACATGGGTATCTTCTATTCTGGTCCCGTTACCCACTTATGTAAAAAGAATTAGCAGGCTAATTTGTTTTGTATTTTATTATATGCTTAATTCTGAAATAATCAAGCTCTGTTCTAAAATAACTAAGTTCTGTTCTGATATAATCAGATATTGTTTTGACGTAGACAAGTTTTGTTCTAGTACTTTAAAGTTCGGTTCTGAAATTATGGTATTCTGTTCTGATAATTGTAAGTTTTGCTCTCAAGCATATATATCCTATTTTGATTTGGCACATTATGTTCTGAGATACATATTGTTTTTATTGAAGCAAATATATCCTGTTTTGATTTGTCATATTATGTTCTGAGATATATATTGTTTTTATTACACTTTTATATGAACGAATAAAGATTGTTTGAAATGTGATCTGATTCTGCATATGTGAATGTTAAACGACTGTTAGAAATAGTTTCCAAATCATATCTTGTTTGTTATTCCCAACTAAGCTTTATACTCAGCACGGTGGTTTTACCTCCTTTTAGGTTCTAATCAGAAGGTTTAAAGACTAGGACAAATACAACCGTAATGGCCAAAGAAGGATGTGTTTTGTTTTGACAAGATGTAGATTTGAGTTTGTTTTTGTGATGTAGTTAATATAATGAGACATATTGGAATTTGTATTTTATATGTGTATGATTTGTAACACTACAGCATAAGTCAAAATTGGAATTATGGTTTGTAATTCAAAATGTTCAACTTGTATGATGTAAATTATGTCTTGATTATAAAATATCTCCTAATAGATTGTAAAGCTTATTTGCTTGAGTTTCTGGATATGCATGTATGTGATCGTTTGGTATGTTCTGGATTATTTTGGTTCTATTGTGTGCAACATTAACATATCCTTCCAGGGGGTATGTGGGTGTGACAATACTTGTTCATGTACTTCATGTGGTTGATTGAGCCGTTCGAAATTTGTTTATACATGTGATTGAACCTTTCGAAACTGACTTTATACTTGCGATGAAGGTGAGTATATTTCAATTCCTATACTTCTAGCCTTCTTGTGAGATCTCGAATGATTTCTTTTCTTTAATTCTTATGTTCATGCTTTCTAAATTTTTTCATAAAAAGAATTGAATTATTGTCTAATCTTTCAGAAAGTTGGAATGCATGCAGTACGAAAGAACAGGTAAGCTATACTTTCAAAGGACTTTGGGAAGGATTACAAAGCCAATGTGAAGAAGCCTGACACCAATTTCGAATTGTATAAATGATGAAGAGTTGTTGAAGCACATGTAATTTTCCTTGCAATCTTTAAGGATTTTAGAATTCGATTTTATATTTTGTAACAATAAAAGCACATGTAATTTTCTCTTGTATTTTGAATATGTTAAATGTTGAATTTTACAAGTCCTTATAGACTGTATATTATATATAAATGCAATTTTTTGGTCGTTGACATTTAATAGTATGTAAACAATTAAGACGTACATTAATAACTATATATTGATTTCAATGTATATATGGACGTTGCCTACATAATGATAAGGGTTTGTTTTTACATTAAATATTACTAGCAATGAAAGAACAAATTGTTTCTTTTATTCTTACAAATTGTTGTCTAAAAAAGTTCACTTTGTTGTCTCATCTATTTAACATTGTTGCTTAAAAAGACTTATGTTGCAATATCCATTTAACATTGTTGCTATGGTTTGAAACTAATGTGTTGCCTTAGTTAAAACTTAAAGCAACATTTTTTATTTTGTTGCCTACTCAAAACTTTTGTTGCCTTATACTTGCGCCACTTTTTGTAGGGATATGAATTTTTTCGCCTGAATGAAAAGACACCGATAATTATACTTGCTAACACTGGTGGATAGCAATACAGCAAAGCTCTTTAAGAAGCATCTCATCCTGAATAATAAGAGGGAATAAAACAATAAATTACTTACACCAAAGTGTAGCTTACACAGTCAGGAACAATATACTAAAATCTTAGCTCAATCAAAGATAGTTTACTCCTTCAAATCTCTAATTGAAGAGACCAAAATTTTCCCTTTTTGTTTTTGTTATTGCAACTTTTTCCTTTTTTTTCGTTTTATTTCTTGTTCTCGACTCCACTTTTATCTCTTTAAATCTTTGTTTTATTTTATTTTATTTTATTAATATTTGTGTATGATAAACCCACTTCAGAGGTGAACCAATATTTTTTTTAATCAAAATCAAAGTAAATAGATAGAAATGATGAAATATGAAGAAAAAGGATGGTCAAAACATAATTAGGAAATCGTGGAAACATCATAACAAGGAAAAGCAGAAAATGTTAGGTTATGAAAATTAGCAAAAGTTACACATGCGAATTGTGGGGGTCCAGTCCAGACTCCAGACTAAGAGTCCAATGCATCCATGTGTGAATTTTACAAGGAAAGACCTTTTTGTTTTAGTCAGTCGAAACGACAGAAGAAATTTGGATATTCTTTGGGAGACTTGAACTCATAAACCCACTCTCCGTAACTACACCCTTTTTTCCTTGGTAACGAAGCCTAACTTGTATGTCCTCCTTTCCCCCGCTAGTACTATAAACAGCTCGCAGGCTTGTTTGGAAGACCTCTTTTAGCCATTTCTCAAACAAGCTGTTAATAAAAGAACTTGATCCCACCCTTATCTCTTCTAATAACCTCTTTTCCACGTTAAACCTAACCGTGTTTGTAACCCCAAAAATCTCTTCGAAGCAGGACTTCATTTTGGACGACAATACCTCTGCCATCTCCTTGTCTTGAGCCTTATTTCGATCGAAAATAAAGCTGTTCTTGATCGAATCAAGAAACCCATGTGTCGTTAGCCGATCAGATGTGGTTTCACGAGTCAGATCGCTCGACATGGGGCTAAGCTCCCCTGGTAATTTGACGTCGCTTTCGTCTTCCTCATTGGCCATTACGTTAAGGTCTAGGGCATTGGAAGCTGAGTACCTTGAGAGTGTTTTCTTTTCATTCACTATGGGACTCCTGTTTTTGCTTACAGTCTCGATATCCCATTCCGCTTTTCTCTTGTGTTCGGCGTTGAGAATTTTGAAACTCTTAGAATGGTGGTCTTCATCAACCTTCAGATTCATTTGGATGACAGAATCAGAGTTTCCAACGATCCCATCTGTATGGGTCGTCGTATCCCCCTTGGTCAAAATGAATATTGCATGGCAATGATTTTTCGTCTCTTTTCTTGGTTCTTCAAATTTTCCTGTTTGGAATCCATCAGCAAGAAATTTCAAGAACTTGGTGTCAGCAAAATCAATCTCTTCTAACAAAACCACAACTCTTTCTTGCTTTTTTAAGGCTCTAGCAATAATTTCTGAACATGGGGTCGCCTCACTATCTCGTTTCATCATGTTAAAGTGGAGTAGTAAATCAGCAGACCCGAGAACCGATTCTGCAACAGCAAGTGAAAATCTTCTTTTTCCGACGGTGTCATTGCCTCGAATCATTAACCACGTATCCCTGTTGATGGATTTGGATTGGCACACCACTTCTAAGATAGAAGGTATGGTTTTAGATTGCCAAGGAACATTCTCTTGCAATAATTTTATTAAATCTTCTCTCCCTTTCTTCAATTTCCCCGAATCTGTGAACGAAGAATTTCCCAGAGCAAGTGTTATCTTCACTTCCTTGTCTTCGGTATTCTTGAGATTATCCAAGTTTAATTCCCCTGTTTGGTGCTTTTGAGTGCTGTTTCCAATGCTGAACTCCATTATGCAGGATTGTTGTCGTCTGAATTTTGGCACACTGGGGCTTCGATTCGGCTTTAATCGTGAATCTCCAAGCGAGATAGATTTTGGATCTGGGAAGTTGCAACTTTGGCTTGCCCACCATGGGCATGATGAAGCATGTGAATGGTTCTTTCCAACTAGGTTTTGATTGTTCCACATAGTGGGAACAGTAGGGCATTGAGAGTGGCTTCTATTATGATGAATACTTTGGCATAATCTGTTCCATTTTCTCCGCAACTCAACCAATTCATACTGCCAATTTTTTTTTTTAAAGTTAGAGGTCATCAAACACTAGCACTGCATTAGAAACCAAACTTTAAGATTCCAATTTCAGTTGTTGTTACCTTTGTATTTGTATCGTTTCCATGAGTTTGAAGCCAAGGGGGCAAAGGTTTTTGTTCGCTTGGTTTAAACAACTGTGCTTCTTTTTCATAATTAGAGGTGCACTCTGGACAGCAACTGAAGTTGTCTCCTTCCTCCTTGCTTAAAATTGGCTTTGCTTCCAACACTTGTGGTGGGTTTTGTGAGAAGGCTATCCTCGAATCTTGGAAGCTGCGAAAAGCACATAAGCTCCATCTCAATTTCCTTTATTTATTGATCAGACACTTAGATCTTTTAGTTGATTTTTAACTTTTAGGAGTTCAGAAAGATGCAATTCTGCAAGTAATATTTTAACCAAGTAACTCATATCCGTAATCTGGTTTCAATTGCTAATCTGAAACATGTACAAGTTATAGAACAGTAGAGTTCCGCGTTGTATTGTGCTTCCTGTCACGAAGTATATACGACAAATATCTGGCAGAGTAGAAAGTCGATCAAAATTGCCAAATCCCAAAAGTCAAAAAGAAATGAAAAAGAAGTCATGATTAGAAACGACTAAGATGAATTTATTCTCAAAATTCTACGTTTGGAGAAAAGGATTGTTTTGATTTATAATTTTCCACGGTTTTCCGGCGATTGTGCTTTTATTTAATATTTTGAAAAAAAAAAGAAATATCAGAAGTTATGTGTCGTGACAAAAGGTAAGTAAAACTCAGAGGACAGTGATTCGCATGTCTCACCAAACCCTACTTTTTCGTCAGAGATTTGGCATTATTAAGACCATAAAGGCGACCATGGGAGAAAGTACGAAAGCAAACAAAGAATCATAGGAATGGACAATCCATATGTCTATTGATCTGCGCGCATGGTAAAAATAACGAGCCAAAGTAAATGCAAAATTACGAAACGAGAAAAGCGACGTGTGTTATACCTTGAAGCACGTAGGCTTAGGCCAAGCCCACCCGAGGGAACAGAAACAGCCTGAAGCGCCCATTGATTCTCAAGAGAAGGTTGCCTCATCAAGCACTTACTGTATGTTTGGTAATTTGCAGTGGCCAGTAACCACACCTTTCTATTTGAGCTGCAATATTCAGACAATAGGTTTCCAATTTCTGAAACTAAGTGATCAACCGGACTATAACCAGCACCTTCACCGTTGAAAGCAGTTTCCTCAACTGTCCATTTCAGGTCTCCAGTATAGATAATAGCCCCACATTCAGCGAGAGAATCAATCTTTCTCCTCAGTTCTGAGATTTTCATGTCCACATCTTCGCTTTCCATGAGCCTCACCGACACTGGTGCAAACTGGAATTTGATGAACTGGGTTTGCTTCAACTCCAAAGGAATATCTCCTCTCTCTAGCTTTCCCAAGAGTTCCCCGACGAGACCTTCTGTTAGGGACACGCAATCACCGACTATAACGCTATTCTTTTTCCTTTTCCTCAGGAATACCTCTAACACCAACTTAATGTCTTCCTTCACAGAAGCTGAATCTCTCAGATAGTTTGTTGATAGCTTCTTAAGTGGTGAAAATAGAACTTGGTTTTGCTCAGAAGAGTAAGTCAAGAATTGCGTCTGCCAAAAAGTGGATGAGTTGATGATCTCTCTATGTGTGTCCGTTGCAGAAGGAGAAGACGGTGAAGAAAAAACTCCACCAGAAGTGCTATAGCACTGAAATACAGAAGATGCAGAGCAGTCCTCAATATGGCTCTTAACAGCAGTACTAGAGAAACCAGCTTCTCTCATAACCCTACTCACACTAGGGTCATCTAAGATGGATATCACGAGTTGTTCCAACTCAACCTTTATAGTCAAAAGAGGTTGCTGCTGCTGTTGTTCTATGCAACCTCTTCTCTGGTGTGCTTGAGCTCGTTTGAGAGCTGCAATAAGTGCGTTGGAAAGAGAGGGTTGGCCATGAAGCAACGGACCAGGTGTCGTTGGAAGTCTGTTCAGAGCCACATTGAAGCAAAGCTCAAGTGCTCTGCAATGGAGATGAAGTGGAGTTTGATGAGGTTGACATTTGAGACAAGCCCTTCTCAAAATACTGGTTCTCGAGCTCAGCAGAGTTGCCGCGACGTGAAGGGGAGTGGCCTGAGCATGGCCTCTCCTCCTTGCTAAGCTTAGAGAGTGCTTCAATACTGAAGCAGCCTCTGTTGTGAGGGTCTGCTGGACCGTACAAGCTCCTGATCGCATCACTTGGCCAAACCCACCCCCCAACCGCCCCCTTTCTGATAGCACCTCAGTTCTTCTAGGATTAAATTCTTATCTCTTTTTCTTACTTTCTTTATCTTTCTCTCTTACCAAACACCACCCCAGCCGTCTTAAGAAGTGCAAGAAGTAATAAACACAACTTAAGCTCTAAGAAAACAGCAAGCAAAAGCTTCCTCTTTTGCTCTAAGAGAGAACAGAAACTAGATAAAATTCTTCGAGTAAGGAGAGATGGTTTGAGAGAGATTTTTGGGAAGGAGAGCTTGAAGATCACAGTAGAGTAGAATTTTACAGAAAACCGGTCTAGACCCCTTCTTTATACTTCTTATTATTGATCTCGTTTCTTTTTCTTTTTCTTTTTTTCAAATCTATGCAGGCAGCTTTTTTCTACTTTTATTTCCACTTCCTTGCTTAAAGCTATTCTCTCTCCTGACTGGGTTTTGGTGTTAGAGTATGTTATCATCTTTTTATGTAACCCAAAATGTTCCTTTGAAAAGGTGCTACAAGTCCAATGTGTGACTTATGATTGTTGTTTTAATTGAATATGGGATAAGAAAAGAAAAGGAAGTATTTGTTTGGTTTTATTTTATTTTTAGAAATTTGTAAAATTTTAATTATAAAATAATGCTTTTTGAAATATATTAATATTTAAAATTTCATATCATTAAAGAGACTTACATATTCAATTAATTAATAAATTCATATTTTAAATTAAAAATCAAAAATATTTTATGAATTTTATAAATTTTAAAATAAGAACATAACAAAAGTAGAAATAAAAAACTTAACTAAATAATTTTTATTAACTTTAAAATTTGAAATTGAAATTAAGAACAAAAATAAATCTTTTAATAATCAATCCAATTAGCTTAAAATTGCAAGTAAGACTTCAATTATATTGAGTAATAGTGGTCTTTTATATTTGTCCTAAATATTATCCAGAATATATAACAGAGTAACATTTCTATTTATGAACAATGCTATCAAAATGAGTTTTGTTTATAAAATAATATCCAATAAAAATTTCAATAAGATATAAAATATGTGGAGGTTTAGTAATCCGCAACCTTAATTATTTTTAAGTAGTAGTTATAATTAGTAAAAGTATATGCTAAAATTAGGGATAAAAATATGATGTATATGCCATGTTTATTTTCAGTAATTAATTTATGAAGACCAATCATTAAGTCCTACTTTTGTCATCGACTCAATTCATGTAACTTATTGGTATTTGCTAAATTAGTTATTATTAACAGGCTGTGAGTAAGAAGTATAGTATTCTTAACGTTACTCGATTCTACTTGAACGATAAAAGGCAGATTTAATTGAGTAGGACCCATAATTCAAATTGTTTACTGAGACCGAAGTTAGTTTTCCCTTGTTCACTCCACGTCAGCGCCTCTGAATGGGCAGACAAGTCCAGCAGAAATTCAAAAAGAAAAGGCAGAATGAACCACCCAGTCTGTCTGTAGGAGAATGAGAGATAAATTAAAAAGCAAGACACAAATTTTGATGCTTTTCCTTTTAAAAAAGATATATATATATATATATATATTAACAAATAATTAATGGTTCTATAAATATCGTTTCTCCCTCTCTCTCTTCACGCCAATCCTCGTAGAGAGACAGCATTTTATTCCCAAAGTACCCAGAAAGCAACCCTCTGTCTGCCTCTGCCCTCTTACATTAAGCATTATTGGCTTCTTTTCTCAGCTTTCTATGTTTCTCCTCTCTTTCTATCTCCATAGTCCTCTGCAAACTGCAATCACCTTTTGTCTTAATCCCATCTAAACTCCAACAGCCCACTCTAAAAAGGTTTTTTCGTTTTCCAAATGAAGAAAGTAAAACAGAAATCCACTGTTATAAATAGACAACATTATTAACATTTTGTTCTTGTCAAGACAATGTACTATGCCTCTGCATGCTTCTAGATCAACAAACACGCCTAATCAAAACCCCCTTTTTGACCATCTTTTATTTACGAACCCAATTCTAGATGAATATTTTATGTTAAGGAAAATGCTTTCTGGTTAATCACGGGAGAGAATAAACATTCACTTGTTTATGTTTATTCTATTTTTCTTACCTAAAACGTTTCAAGTTACTCTTGTGCAAGTGCTACATTGGCAAATTGTTACTTCTTGTCGCCCACTATAATTAACTCAGGATTCGTAACATGCTACAAATTTTGGATCCACGAATTTCTATATCAAAACTTCCTACAAAATTGAACTTTGATATAGAAAAGACAGGCATTTAATATAACGAAAAGCATACTAATGCACGTACTGACCAGCCATGCGAATAAGTGCTAACTAGGAGCTTGCGCAGAGTCCATGCACAGTATCGTCCACCTACCAAATATAATTATTGGACTGGGCTTATGCTTTCATGTCGCAGGTGTTTGCAGTTCTAAGCATGCCAGGTCAGCTGCAGCATTTCAAACAATAAACAGTATAATTGTCTACGTTGTCTTCCGGGTCCGGGCTGCCTCAACGTGTACAAACCTCCAAATATTACTGTTAGGAAAGTCAATGCTCTTGTATTCATTTTATTTTCTATCGTCTAATATTTAGGATGCTTGGAAACTCTTTTGATTAAACCCTTTTTATTTTTGTTTTTTTATATTCTATTTATTAGTATCACACGTGGTTAAAATTGATTTTTCTATCTTCTCATGTGAGTTGCAATGTTGTATAATGAGTCACTGTGCTAAAATAAAAAATTCTTTATTTACTTGAAAAAAATTCTACTAATTTGGACTTGATTATTGATATTATTAAGAAAAACTAACTTCCTTACGTTCATGGGTTCACTTTTTAATTTTGGTAAAATTTTTGGAAGTACTAAATCCTTGAATCAGGAATTGACTTAAGCATTAAAATGCTAATAATAGAACAACTTGCAATATTAATTTTGTAGAAGGACGACAATAGTTTGAATAGGTTTACACTTTGTACATGATATATGTTGTTGAACATTAAAAATATGTTTAAATAATATCAACCATCGCCATTTGAGGGAATTTGATCAAAAAATCAAGGATGACATATGAATTCATAAAGTTTTGCAATGAGAAGATCAAGGAAAGTAGGAGCAATCGAGAGGAATGATAGGGGTTATATTTGCTAACTTGTAAGAGCAAGTCAAAGGACTTATGCATATAATTCACCAATAGCAAAAGGCTCCCAGGATAGTGGAAGAGACAATGACATCGCTAAGCTTGGTAAACTATCCATAACAAGGTGTTCTAATGATCATCATCATTGTCCAAATCTAGAGAATGGTAGAAATGAGATGAACTTCCTACGGTAAGGTCTTAGATGAGGGGCACAAAGATATTGCCACACCTTTTAGTATCTCAAAAGATAGCTCTTTTATTTACGAGATTGTAAGTGAGATGCCTTTATGAAAAATCAAAATAATCTTCGAGGGGTATAATGGTGTAGCAAACTACATGGATTAAGTATACGAGATAGTTATAGTGATTACCCAGGTTCATCTCCCATGGAGGTGAAATTGGTTTATTTAAATTAATTTTGAACAAAAACAAAAATAAATGCAACCCTAAACATTTTATCCCAATTGTTGGGCGAAGGCTTTAAAAGAAAATCTTAAATAAGTCTAAAAAGTAAACGATTCAACCGGAAGCAAAGACGAACAGGTTAATCGAAATGGAAGACTCTTGAGAATTAGTTTTACTAATTTAATCTCCTATACATGATTAAAGGGAATGATTGGCTAGTTGTCTTACTAAAATTAACAATTGTCTAAATCAACTTGAATAATAAACTAATCTAACTTTCATATTCAACAAGTTATTATCCGGATTAATTATGGATATCGACTACTAATTACCACTTAAGTTAATATATTTCTAGTTCTTAACCTAAGCATCCATAGTTTCTCAATCCGTATTAAACCTCTCCCCTTGGTCCTTCATTTAATACTAAAAATGAAGCAAAGTTTGGCCATTCTATTACATCTATTCAGCTTAGAAATCATAGAAAGAAATAAGACAACAAATCCATAACTCAATCATGCATAGTCAACAAAAATAGCTACAGTAATTCTCAAGAAAAAGAGATCAACCCATCATAGTATAAATATAGTTCATCATCTGCATACACTTCGTCCCATGTTACTATCAATAGAAGTATTAAAGCAATAAAATAGTGAATACTAGATGAACTATGAAAAGATAACAAAGTAACAGTCGGTTAAGCTAACAAAGTAATAAGTTCAGTAAATAAACATGATACTAAGCAACAGATTAAAAATAGAATGAGCAAACAAGGATCGGATGAGAGAGTGCAGTTGGTCTGCTGCCCCTCTTAAGCTTCCCGCATTAACTCTTGCCTTTTGCATCAGCTTATTCTCACCCAACTAAATGGTTACTCAAGTCTAATGGATTCAATTCTGTCTCGCTTTGGACTTTGTTATAACATCCCGTTCTCATATTAAGAGTTAGGACCCGAAATTTCAGTACATATGAGCTCAAAGAGAGATTAAGGAAATGCATTTTCTTGCTCATGCATAATGT